>JBCJKH010062836.1:14924-33189 GCA_039877255.1 Loriculus beryllinus
TTTCAGCAGGAAGCAGAAGAGGAAGTAGTGCTGAGTCTGTGAATAAGGGAGAGGCAGGAGGATGATGTGGGCATGTCACTGGCCCAACCTCCCCTGCAAGAGCCATCAGGGGACTAGTGGCTGCAAAAACAAGCTGTAGTACAGGTAAGATGCTGCCTTGTGGGCACACTGGCACTATGGGATTCCCTTCCTGTCATAGAATCATAGAATAGTTAGGGTTGGAAAGGACCTTAAGATCATCCAGTTCCAACCCCTGTCAATGCCAGACTTTTGGATAGCATGGATCAAACTTTTCCAAGTGAGTTGTGAAGGCACACAGCCCCGGCTATATGCATCAACACTGGCACAAAGCAGAAGAGAAAACATGTGAACTGTTTTAATCTGATGGATCACCTACCTTTTTAGGAATGGAAGTCAAGTTTTTTCCTGTTGCCATGGTCATGATGGAGCTGTGGGGAGGCTTGCCCAGGAGTGAGATGCTGCGGAAAGGTAAGTTAGTGTCTCAGTAACAAGCTCAGGCACCAGAACTCTTCTTTTGTGACTGTTTGATGTTTGAACCCAAATAACCTCCTCAGACTGCTTGAAGCATTGGCACTCACCTGGCCACTGCCTTAAGCATATGCTATAAAAGGTGTTAAGTCAGGTGCAAACAGGGTGACCTCCAAATGTATGATAGGGAAAACGCCACCCATGGTACTTTGATCTCTGCCTGACTCATAAGGTTCTCCATCACCCTACAATCAGTGCAGCAGTATCAGGATTAATGATACTAAGATATGATAATGATTTTCAGCTGGAGGTTCAAGCCACAGGATAGTAGCAGCTCTCAGACAGCAGGGCAGGGCTAACACAGCAGTACACAAATGCTCCTATTTCTATGTTCCCAAGCACCTTGTTAAAGCAGGTGTTTGGAATAATCCTTCCAGCCTTCTTACCATGCTGTGGGTGATGTCAGCTTCCTTTTCCCATGGACACAGTGAGGCTGGGGGACTGGTCTGTGCATCCTGTGGGTGGGAGGCAGGAGATTCCACCCTGACAGACTCACCTGAGCAGTGGGTAGCAGAAACAGGAGAGCCACACGATGTCTGTGGTACTGAGGATGGGGGGCAGCTGCACCAGGCAGGAGAGGAACTGCACAGAAACAACCCACAGTGAAGAGCATGAGCAGTGCTAGGACAGTCCTGTCACCCAAGGTACCACTGTCCTCCCACAAAACACTGGGATGAGCTGGTAACCAGGCTGACACTGCACATGCTCCAGGCTGCTAGGGATGCTTTTCCCTAGGGGAAAAAAAGGGTTTGAAAAGAAATCCCTGTAGGAGCATCAGGGAGAGGGGGCAATGCAGCTGAGATCACTCAGTCTCTGTCTGTACCTTCCCCAGAGATGCTGTGTAAACCTGACTAAAGGCTACTTTCCTCACTTGCCCCACTGCAGCCACCCACATCCATGCAAGCATTCCTGTCCTCTGAGCTAAATGTTGTCCCCAGTCAAGGCAGGACTCACCTGAATGACAACCAAGGTCAGCTGGCACTGCAGCAGGAAGAGGAAACACTTGCGGATCCCATAGGTTGCATGCCTGGCCTGGAAGGAAGCACAAGCCCTCAGAGCCCTTTGCTGTGATGGGAGCAGTTATCAGCCAAGAGCAACTATTGGCAGGCAGGGGCAGGACTTGGGGCCTGCAGGGGAAGTGGGAGGGGACCTGGACCCACTGTTAGCAACAGGGGAAGGTCTCTTGCATACATGTAGAGGTTGTGAAGGGAAGGCAGAATTTAGACAAGGGTTAAGTTTAAACCTCCTGGCTTTCCTAGGGTACCATTTCTCCCCAGCACTGCACTGGTGTCTGGCTAGGGATCTCTGCAAGCTTCTACTTTATCCAACTGAACAGTGTTCATGTTCTGTGTTCACAAAGCATCGTTCCCAAACCATCCCCTACACCTTGGACTGGTAGGGCCAGGCAGGAAGAGTGCATCTGTTGTACTTCCTGAACAAAGAACAGGAAACACGAGCAAAGCTAATGCTGGCAGCTTACTGAGGGTAACTCCACAAGAATGCTTGCATGAGCTCCTGGCTTTGCTCTCTGTGAGCTGCAGGAAGAAGGGTGAGTGTTAGAGAGGGGATGTGCCTGGCTTACCTGTTCTATGAGCCTGATGATGCTGGTACTCTCCTCTTGGCGGAAGGACATGGAGCAAGGCAGGCTGTTGAGTTGTCCTGAGAGCTGCAGAGGGGTAAGCTCATCAGAGACATGAGTCATGGTGGTGCTGGTGGCATAGCCAAATGTCTCCCAGGAGCAGCGAGATGGGTAGAGAGGGTCCAGTGCTATACTGCAAGCACAACATGGGAGCATTAGGGAAAGTCCTCATCCCAGAGAAGAACCGATGTTCCAATGCAGTCCAGCTTGTACAGTTGTGCTGTGCTATGCCACCTCTATCTACCTTGCTGGTAGGCAAGTCCTGAGCTGTGACATGAATTTAGGATCAAGCTTCCTAGACTTCCTGTAATTCCCAGAGAAATAATGAACACACCTGGGTTTTTGGTGTTTGAAGGTTAACAAATTGCCTAATCCAAAGGGACATTTCTACTCTTTCACACAATAAGAAGCATGTGTAATGCCACTTGGTGCACAATAGTTCAGTATCTTCCATTCAAAGATGGAGAGAAATGCCTGTGTGTCTAGGGATCTAGGTAATCATCCCATACAATACCACCCGGATCTCCTTATGGAGACAAATGCAGTTCATAATGGATAGCAGTCATGAGCATCCCCTTGCACAACCCACAGATCTAGTGTGACCCGTGGCTGGGCCCTTGCTAAGCATAAGGTAAAGGCAGCAGGAGGAGTTTGGATCCTGTCCTACCTGATATCACTTTGCAGGAAGAGGCAGCTATTCCGCAGGTTGGCAGAGCTTCCCAGGCAGCAAGTCACCTCCCCATACTCCTGCATGATCTTGATCATCTCACACATGGCTGTAAAGGGACAGAAGGAGAAACTCAGTGTGTTATCTCATCATGCTCACAGATGCAGTGTTTCACACACCCCTCCCAGGCTGGATGACAAGCAGTCAGAGCTTTTCAAGTTTCCTCCAACTGATATTCATCACAATGAGATCTACAAAGTACACAGCTGATTAATTGCAGGAGACAGGAACTAAGCTGTGATTGCCAGAACTATCACCCAGAGATTTGCATCTTTAGCACATCTCTTTCAGACCAGAGCTGTAGGTATAGCGGAACATTAAATAAACATAAATAATTAAAACCTACAATAAACATACAACTTTAAAAAGTGCTCAGCAGCACATCCCTACTGTCCTAAGTCTAATGGAACAGAGGGAATACAACAAACTACTCCAAAAGCAGTGCCGTGCTTAGCCATAGTTGGAGCCAGCCCCTGTTCCTGCTCTCCCACCACTACCTCTACATCAATCTCTTTATCAACACCCTCCTGGGGCCTCTAAATCAAAGCTGCTGTTTGATGTGCGTGTTCTTCTGGGGCTTTATGCACAGTGCTCTGTGTGTGGATGGATTTTCTAGAATGCTCCAGGAAATAAGAAACCAAGAAACAAACCAAACCCACCCTGTGCAGCTTCCTGTGCAAATAGCTTAGCTAGTGACTGGTGCACCCACGTCTGCAGCACTGCAAGGGTTAGATGGAGCAGGAAACTGCCACTTCTGCCAAAAGAGAGGCAATCTCCTGGGCACTGACTGCTTAGGCAGGCTGGGCTGTACCCAGGTCTCACTGCCACTCTGTAAATTGTGCCCAGAAGGATCTAAAACACCTAATGATGCTTTGGAACTTACACTTTAGTCCCAATACCTGGGGACAGGAATTGACCAGCTGAGCACTCAGCCCTGTATAAAATGATATCTCTCAGAGATAAGAAATGTGTCCTTTCTGGTCCCTGTAAACAAAAGCACTGCAAAGCAGAAGGTGTTAACAGCCACTGCAAGAGGAAAACCATTCTGGGAAGTGATTTCTAAGTTATATAAGGGCAATTGAGGGCTGTGAGCAGAGGTCAGAGTCCTCTAGCACACTGATATTGCTTATTTAATAAAAGGTAGCAGTATTTTGGATGCTTGCTTTAGTGTGTCTTATGAATGCAAATTGAAAGCAGCAGTTGTTAGCTCAATTCTGTAGCTAGGAAACAGCATCACTGAAATGAAGTTAACACCTGGCTTCCCACAGGTACAAACAGAGGGGATTTAATATCAAAATGTTCCAGATTTCTGGGCTGTATCTCCTTCCCTTCTCCTTTTCCACACCCAGATGAGCCAGAGCAAATGACAGGGAAGGCATTCATGGGCAGGAGTAGGGAAGACCCAGGCTTTGTGCCACTTACTCTCTGGGGTGCAGTCTGTGAAGAGGGGCACCAGCAAAGGCACATTGTCTATGTTCTGCAGGTGAGGTCTCACCTGGTGGATCCCCCGGGGGAGTTTGGCCTGGAAAAGAGAAAGAAGAGACTAAGCAGGGGAGTGAGTGTGTGAGGGAGAGGCATTGCAGAAGGAACTGTAACTTCAAATTGCTGTCCCTGCAGATAGAAGCTGGCTTTCCCAAGCCACTGTACAAAGCCCACACTGACATGCTAAACTGCACTTGCCTTTAGGGGTTGTAAGATCAGCATGATAAACCTGTGCTCAATGTTTTCTAAGGACTTACTACCTGTGTGGAGAAACTCGTCAGAGACTATGTGCTGCCTCCCAGCAACTTGCTCTATTTCATGCCTGAGCTCTGTATGGCACAGGAAGAGCTTGTCTCAACCTGGCTACTGGGCAACACAAGCCATGGCTTGTAGCTGGAGGAAAGACAGTTTCTTCTCTTTGCACAGAATGAGGAGATGTTCCCACTGCCTGCCCAGCACATGGGAAGGGGACACAAATGGACTGAGATGTGGCTTTCAAGGCTATTATGTGTGTGGTCATCTCCATTCCTAAACACCAGAAACTCCTGTTCAGTAAAAGCAATTAACTGAGAGAACCCTTAACTTCTCAGGTTCCAGATAGGAAGCTGGAGATCAAGAGTCCCAGTTCAGACCAGTTAATCTGCTTTGAAGAGGAATTCCCTCTAAAAGTAAGGAGGTGATACTGATGACCATAACAACAGCACAAGGTGTGTAGGCAAAGGGGGTCTCACCCTGTTACAGTCCTCCAGGAAGCTGGGGATATCACTGTCTGTTGGCTGGAAGCTGATGAGATCCGAGTGCCCCTCCTCTTCCATCAGCAGAAGCCCTTCCACATCATCTCGAGAAACTGGAGCAGAAAGCAGCAGCATAAACAATCAGCACAACCCTGCCTCTGCCACCCCTGTGCCACCCACATGGTGTATTCACGTGGCACTGCAGAAGATAGGAAATGTGAGGTCTGATTTTCTAGGTTAGCAACACTTAGATCCCACTCAGTCATCTAAAATGCAGTATTTTTAGATGACTAATCTGCTCAGAGGTAGATGTGAGCCCAGGCTCTGCTCTTTTGAGGCACTGTAGTTTATGTTCTCCTCTCTCTTCTAGAGAAAGAAAAGAGTAAAGAAATCCCAGCTGAAGTAAGAAGAAAGCAAAATGCACAGGCAAGAGACCCTCAGTGGCTTGAGCAGGGCTCCAGCAAGAACCAAAAGCATTAATGAGCAGTTGTAAAATCATGGCAGAAGGATGTCTGCTTCCAACAACTGTAGTGCTGCCTGGGTAGAAAGGCTATAAATGTAAGGCACTCTCTCACATACACACACACATCTTGGGCCCATCCAGTTTTGTGCTCAAAACTCTGAAGGCTCAGGTAGCTGCTGAGGACACAGTAACCTAGGAATGGATTTAAAAGAACTTGAATGAAGGAAACATTCAAAGTGGCTTAGGCACAGTGCTCTCACCCTGGTGTAGGTCATCGTGCAGAGAGCCAGCATGGCTGGGACTGGAGGGAGGGATCTCTGAGCCAGGCACATCACCATTAGGTGTTAAAGAGATGTGGCAATTCCAGCCAGTCTCCAGACCCATCTTCTCAGCAAACACCTGTAGATGAGCAGACAGAAGATTTTAGTGCCAGAGTGGGGCAGACCAGTGCCATACTGGTACCTTTTGGACCCATTAGCTGAATCAGATTAACCTTAGGTTGCACTGGTGCTGGACTCTCCAGTCTGCCAGCCAGAGGACACGCAAGTTTAGGGTTCAGAAGAGGCAACTTACCTTGCTTTTGAGCTCATCTTCCAGGGAGAAGTAGACAAAACGGATGCAGGCATTGACCAATCCATCAATGAGGCGGACAATGTCAAGCCGGGCCTGATACTGAGATGAGACCATTCCCATGAAGATCTGTCCGCTCAGAGCCTGGATACAGTCTTCCTTCTCCATCACTTCCCCAATCCCTTCTTCAGGCATGCAAACAACACGCAATCACATTGAGACACGAGGGGCCACGTGTGCATCACGCAAAGTACAAGTGGTGGGAGAGGCCACCCAGATAACACCCAAAGACACAGTACCCAGAAACATGCAGATACACACACAGGAGGAAAGATGAAGACATATCCATTTGTCCCAGCATACCCAGTTACAGAAGTGGTATCAGGACATCCCCACATGTGTGACCAAGAATACAAGCACGAAACAGTGAGCATGGGAGGGAAAAAAACAAAACAGAAGACAGGAATCAGTCACAAAGAACTGGGGCAGAAAGGTAAAGGATTTGTGCTGTGTAATGTTCACATGTGCATTTTAAACACATCAAACTGTGCTTAAACAACATGGGCAGTCTAGCTAGACACAGAGTGGCATCAGAGTACAAGGGGCTGATACAAAGGAACTGGAGCATATTCTCTCCAGTGACATTGCAGATGCTCCCAAAGAGCATGCAAAGGCTTTTTGACAGGGTTCCTTCACCATCACCAGCTCAGCTTGTGGTGAATGGGAGCTGGGTGCAGCATGAGGAAAATAATACAATGCTTTACACAGTTGCAAAGCTTGCCACAGGTGGGACTGCAGAGTGTGGTGAAAACACTCAGTCATAACTGCTTCCCAGCACGTGGGAATCCCATAATTCACATGTTACAGAATGGGAGACCAAGGCAGAAGGAGATTAGGATTGCTTTCCCAAAAGAAAATGGACTTATGTGCTTATTTCTCAGACCCATTACTGTTCTGAAGGAGATGGACAATCCATCTGGTGAGAATCCATTCCTCCAGCACAGCAACAAAATCAAGGGAGAATAGTCACATACCACCATGCATGGAATTCCTTTGAAAAACCCAACATGTGTGATTTCCATAGGATCAGACAAATAGCAAACTAAGTATAGAAATACCAGAAATCGTGACTCTGAGTCGCCTGCTTTAAGAAACAGACTTCCCTCAAGTAGAAGAATTTTGCTGTAACTTAACTAGAAACATACCTACCAGCTGTTACATCCTTACTTCCTCTGGAAATGCATCTCCTTCAGAAACCCTTAGCTCTCAACTTCTATCTGCTGCTCTGAATAACAATGTTCTTACAGCGCTAGACTGATCAGAGAGCAAGCACTTGGCCCAGCAGCAGAACTTATTATAGACAGCACAGAGGACACATACCATCTGAGCTCCAGCTATTCCTCCGACTGCTCTGCTTGATGGGGGTTGTCCCAGGGAGATCACAGCACGTGAAGATTGCATTCTGCCCAGGGACCTGCACCAGTTCTATGCACTTGCCATTGAGCTGGGAGGACAAGGCACAATGCATTGGCTTGTATGCGAAGGCAGAACAGTATCCTGAGAGGCAAGCTCGCTGGTAGAAATCCAACACCTTCTTCCTATGTGAAAGAGAGAAAAACCAGACAAAGTTAGGCAGAAATATGCCTCATTTCTGACAATGGACACTGCAGCTCAATGTAGAAATCAACAGCTGGGTATTTGGAAAAACGTAGTCCATGAGGAGTGATGAGAGGCTCTAAAAAAGCCTTTCCTTAGAGTGTCTTCATTTTCTAAGCTACACGCACTAGAAACAAGAAGCCAGGACAACAAGAACACATATTCCATCAGGGGCAGTGGTGAACGTTTCTGTTTGCTCATCAAACAGATTGATGAGTATGAACACAGTGCTCTTTGAATACACTCATTAACAGAATATGCTCTATGTGGCTGCCAGATGACTCCAAGGAAGTTCACTGCATGACAGCAGAAGCTTAACGCATCAGAGAGAATTTATCTGTAGGGAGACTAACACCAGGGGAGGAACTGACAACTCTGACAATAGTATCTATTGCAGAGATAGTTACAGCAACAGAATTCTGTCCCATCCCCTTTCAGATTTGGGTCCCAGGAGCTGTATGTGAAGTCTCCATTTAGTCAATATTCAATCACTGGACTAGTGCAAAGTTTCTTCTCTAAGTTGAAATCACAAATGAAAAATATCACACTATACATGGGATTTTTCATTGGCTTCTAAGATGACATTCCAAAAAGGACCAGTGGGAGTTTTCTGACACTTAAGGATAAGCAGACTTGGAAGAAGAGTAATGTGCTGCTGGTCAATGAAACCAAACATCTCTGCTCTGCTAGTGGGAACAGAAATTTAGCTTATAGATGCGAATACAACAGACACTGCCAGATCCTGCAGCAAGACTAAAAGGGTGTGCTGTGTTGTAATGGACTGGCTTGAAGCTGGCAGCAGCAGGTAGAATTGATCACTTTGTAGTTGGTGTAAGACAAGGCATTTGTCTTGAACAACAACAGAAATTGTCTACCACCAGCACATGACCTGATAATAATTCATGGTCCTACTACATAGTAGAATCCACCTAGAAGTGGCTAATGTGTTAACAAATACAGTAAGTCTCTTAGTCTTACAGCCCAACAGATTGCTTGTTCCTAATCTCTGATGTTGTTATAATTTCAACAATTCATTATTATTAATTATAAGGCTCCTGTTCATAACCTCTTTATAAGCCTTGCACGGCATGCTTTAGTGTGAGATGTCCTTGCCCATGGCAGGGCAGTTGGAACTAGATGATCTTAAGGTCCTTTCCAACCCAAACTATTCTATGATTCTAACCTGCTTGAAGCTTCTATTAAATAGCTTAATGAACAGCAGAAAAGGGAATATTAGCAAAGGGCGATCTGGTTCCCTCTGCAGTTGCACCCACTGACACAGTGCCTACCTGTCAGAGCCAGAGAGCGGGTAAATGTCGGTACCATCCCAAAAGTCTGTGCAGGCCTCAAGGATGAGGTCAGCTGTCCCATGGGAAAACATCTGCTCCGTGCCTGAAGTGCAGGAGAACAACGAGTCAGCATCATACATACAGGCTCCAAGGAAAGAGATCTCATTCCAACTGCTCCTTCTGCTCAAGCAAGCTGAGCCTGATGCACTCCAAACAGCCCCTTTGACAAGGTTACGATGTGAGCCCCAAAGTCAGTTCCCGTTCACTCATTACACTGTGTAACAATCCTGCTCCTATAATGGGTAGGATAATATCTTGCTTCTGTATCCAACAGAACAGAAGAAAAGTTATCCCTGGTGCCTTTTCCCATGAGACTACGAGCACCACTGATGAGCCTGCGAGGATCAAAGTTTACCTCCACTGGAAAGTGCATTCAGTTTCAGCTCAGGATTGGATCTAAAAGGTAAGAGCTTTTCTTGAGTTCCTTCCATTCAAGCAGCAGAAGGTAATTCTACAACATGACCCATTAGACAGCAGCCTGCTTCACAAAGGGTGCTGAAAACATTTTAAATCTAGGTGGGTTAGAAGTTCAACATAACAGTAACTCCTGTTGTGATCAGGGAAGAACTGAAACTCAGTAGATGCCACAGCTTGCCCTGGTTTTTCTTCAACTAGCCCACTCTTTAATATAGACTTAAAATCTTCTGTTCCCTCTTGTAGACAGGTGTTAAAAAGCGTTTCTCAAAGGTGTGTGATAGTACTTGTCTGATGAAGGTCCCAGACACGGGACACAAGGTAAAGGATGTTCATACTTCCATTCATACTTCCTGCTTCCTTTCACTTGCACTGACACATTAATATTGCACACACGCAGACTTCCCAGTGGACGTTCCCTCCTCCAGCTACTCCATGATTTTGCCCCCAACAGCTTCAAAGCTGATATAATGACAAAACTTCACTGCCAAGAAAAATGAGCCCAAAGGCTCCTTGCAGGCATTGCTGCTGAGGGCAAATGCTCCTAAGAGCTGGTGAAACCATGAGCCAGGAATATCCAGTGGCACAAACCAGACAAGGACCTTCAGGAACACTGGAGGATTTTCCAAAGCAGAGCAGCTCTCTGCTCTCTGCTATAAATAGCCATCTCAGGCCAAGTTTATCAGCATAACAAACCTCCAACTAATAGGAGCCGTGTGTGAAAGGAGGAGCCTGTCTCAGGGATACAAAGGAGCACTTGTGCCAAGCTCTGATTAATTGTATTGTATGAACACCTAATCCTTCCCACCTCGCTTCTAGGGTCAGATAGTCCTTGCTAGGAAAGAGGGAGTAAGAGATGTTTATTGATTCATGCAAAAACTATGCCCTAGACACAGAGCAAGAGCATAGAGATGACCTCAGACATACCTATATTCATGCCTGACAGCAACTGCAACCCATTTCCCACTCAGCAGCATCAGTATCCTGCACAACAGTCCTAAGGGGTAAATGGTAGTGACAGTAGGCACTGTAAACTGGAAGGAGTTCATTCAGCTTTCATTGCCAGTAAAGTGAGCTCAGCCTCTTCCCTTCTTAAATCATGAAGCTGAAGGCCAGGATTTCTCTGGCACAAGGGAGAAAACTAATGAATAGGACAGGGAGTATGACAGCCATTCATGAGGGCTGGGACTCATTAGGAAGAATCAAGCTGCTACAGCTGAACCAATGACACAGACCAAAAGGAATGGAAGAGTGCAGCTATAGCAAAGGAAGGCAGAGATGGTATCAAGCCACTTTATTCCACTGAAGGTGACGGTGAGCCCCTCATTTCCATGTGCTTACTATGGATGTGGGATGAACACTGCCAGATGGAGAGACACGTATTTCCATGGAACAGCAAAGGAGCATACAGATAAGCTGCCTCCTATTTCTGCTACAGCTGGAGAATTTATTATGTATCTCCCTTTGACTTCAGCACGTCCTGGGAATGGGTTAACTCAAAGATTTATTCATAAATAATGGATCAAGAGAGGTTAGCTGTGATCATCTGCTCTGACTGCACAAACAGAGCCATTCGATTGCAGCCAATGTCATCTGCACAATCCATTGTATACGTAAGAAAGTTTCAAGGGACAAGAGGTCTTCCAATGGTTAACTAACCCCACCAGCAAAATTCCTCTTAGCATCTACTCTAGACAGTGTAATCCAGGTCACACACACATTTGTCTGAGCTCCAGCCTCTAAACTAAACCGTTTAAAAAGGAGGATAAGGAGTTGAAATGAGGCAACATGAAACATTAAAGGGGTTTTGCTACATTAAGAATCTCAGCATCAGAAAAATCTTGCTCACAAAGGCAGGAGAGCTGCAAGCAGGATAAATGAAAAAGCTCCTCCCCAGGCTAAGATAAAGATCTAAGAGGAATTGGGCAAGAGAAGCCAGTTTACCTGATAAACCTCTGGCCAGCAGAATAATAACAGTTTAGATTCAATATCAAACATAGTCAACTCCAGAGAGCCAACTTCAGTCAATTTAAGGTATTACGAAGAGTCTAAGAGCTCTGACAGGCAAGCTGTTAAATCTTGCTGAGGTGCTTTAAGACCTCATGGTACCCAGCTGTAATTCCTTTCCATCCTAGCCTGTTCCTATTAGACTAGGAAGGATTAAGAGTGGAGAAGTCAGCATGGCTTCAGATGTTGTATGCATGGTTACCATGCATTTGCATGGGATTTATGTGATTTCTTATTAATATCCAATATAGAAATGGACTATGCAATATAATACACTAGACAACTCACAAAGATAATGATTTTGATTTGGGTTTAGCAGAAGGATTAGCATCTGAAGCTAAAACCCTGAGTAATATTGAACTCTGTGCAGTACCAGTCTCACTATTATAATGTAGTCTATTCAAAACCAAATAACGCCCCCACCTTGCCCTGCACTGCCATTTAGTCCCAGAAACCAGGTTTCCTATATGCTGGAGTAAGCCAGAGTTGGGAAGAACTCCCCCCTTCAGTATGCCATAGCACTGATCACTCATGTTTGGTGAGCACATCTGTACTGCCCATGGGCACAGCAAGGCTATCACCGAACAGGGACTCCAGACTATTCCAGTCTGACATTTCCTAGGCTCTCTGCAGGAAAAGATCATCCTGCACCAAGCAGACACCCAAAGGAAGGGGCAGCCTTACTGGTAGTGGTGTCCTTCACGAAAAGGTTAATCATGTGGCTCAGAGGTGGTCTCCTCTTGGTGATGGATGAAAGCTTCCCCAGGATTGTTTCCTTGACCATCTCATCACTTGGCAAGCGGTACAAGGCCAAATAGTTCTCCTGCTTGAAAAGGTCTTTAGCACCTGGTGTGAAACCTGAAACATGAACACAACAAGGATCAAAAACAGGCTCTAAGAAAAGCAAAGAAAGGTCCTTCCTCCTGCTTCTGTGCCACCCGCTTTGCCCACGCTCATTCTGATGTCTCCCCAGCAATAGGTGGCTGAGCTGTGCTCACTGTGCAGCTACATCAAGCTGGCTCAAGATCTATGATGAAAATCATTCAGAAGGACTTGATGTTATTAATAATTACAGCTTTTCTGGTTCACTGGAGAGAGAAACTGTGACACTGAAGGACAAGGATAGCAGTGAGTTCAAGAGCTTCTACATTTCCATCCTAGTGTTACCTCCAACTTCTTATCTCCCCTGTGCCTCGGTTTTCCCACCTATGAACAACCTGAGGTGCCTCACGTCATTTATATCCAAACTGCTGGTAAAGCACTACTGTAAAGACAGGGCAGCTGTCTATCCATTAGCAGGTATTCTTTGTCTCCTGTTGAGATTGGCAGACTCAAGCAGAAGAGTTCCAAGCATAGCCAGGGCTGGCTGGGAATATCCTTGATGACATTTGTTCCTTTGATAGTGCCTGCAATGTCAGAACTTGCCAAAACCAATCTCTTTAAAAGACTCTTCTGGCAAGTGAACAACAGAGCCAGGTCTGTAATTTCACCTTCTCAGCAACCAGGACTGGGGAAGTATTTTTCTTGTGCTCTCTAAGGATTAAGTTTCTATTGACAGCTCTGATTTCTCTGTGTCTGCTCATCCAATTTCTCCTTACCTATTAGCCTGGCAAGCTCACAGAGGCCCCAAGGCACGTGGACAGGCAGCACAGCATTGTGAGTTTCCTGGAGGGCAATGTTGCAGAGGTGGTCAGAGAAGCGGCACAGACGCTCTGTCACACTGGCATTGCAGAGGTTGAGCAGCACATTCAGGCCCAGAGGCTTGAGGGAATTCAAGTGCATATGCCAGTTGGAGTCATCAAACTGGATGCAGGAGGGGTTCTGCTGGTCTTGGGACAGGCTAAGCATCTCAAGGTGGTAGTCACACACAAAGTCTTCAGCCTCACAAGTCATCGCCTCACTGTCACCAACAACCTGGGCCAACAGACAGGAAAATTCTAGTTGCTTACAAAGAATACAGCTTGAACCTAGAATCCCACAGGCAATTCCCCACTAAATTCCCAAAAGGGGACACTCTGTAGGTTTAAGTCTGTCTTATAGCTGTACAAAAGAACACTTGTGTGCCCCGTCAGTATGTCTTACCTGTGCATGTTCCTCTTCTCCACCTTCTGTGTCCTTGCTAAAACTCACATTGGACCCAGAGGGATGCTTACTTCTGCTTGGCTTTCGGTGGGTATGGGCATCAGGAGCCTTTGGAGGGTCACTAGACCAGTTATTCCTCTCTTGCTCGTTGGCCATGTGGACTGTGTCTGCCAGGGGGCCAGAGAGCAAAGCATCTCTTTCATGGGGCTGCAAGAAACCAACAAAATGAACAGTGGTGATGCAGTGGCTGAACAAGAGCCATTACTGATTCACCTGCTGCTTTAGGACTCCTATAGAAGAGTATGTCATCCTTGCTGCTTCTTTATTCTTCAAGCAAAGAACTTTAACACAGGATTTCTCTACAAGCAAAGGGCCCCTTCTATAATACCACATTGTACACGTCAGTCAAACCATGTTCAGAGCCAAAATACTGCATTACGGCTTACATATTACTCACCTCATCTTCCACCTCAGGATGGCAGAAAGACCGTGTAGAGAGCTCATCAGTCAGATCTTCATGGCTATCATGAGGTGGTTCCACCTTCCCACTGAAGAACAGAACAGTCTCTGGGCTGGGGTTTGGCCAGGAAAGAATTCCCTGCTTGTCTACACAGCAGAGCACCTAGAACATCCCACAACACCCCCAAGAAGGCAAAATCTCAGTGAAAACACATCTAGTGCTCATGCACAGTTGTAAATATCACAAGAGTAATAAACACATGGAAGAATAGACATGTTCTAACTTTCTGTCTAAGAAACTGCCTCCAAGAATTCCCTGCCCTATCAGGATGGAGGGGTTGGTTAACATCAGTTTTATCTCAGGATATTGCAAAATTAAGCATGAAGACCACTGAAGGAAGCAACTACTCAGCCTGTTTCACCAGTTAGTACCTTATGAGGACCTACTCAGCTGGCTCTTGATCAGGAGTCAAGAGTGCTATTGGACCAGAACCAGAGCTGAAAAACACAGACACCCTGTTAGATGTCACAGAGTATCTCTAACCATTGTTTTAGCCTGTAAATGTGCTGTTTGGACAAGACAAGACAGTTACCAACTCTTCTACAAAGATAGGTGCCTGAAGGGTTTCTAATTCCAGCACAGTGACCTGACTGCTAACAGTCTATGCTCAGGGAAGGATGTGAAGGATGCAAATGAAGCATTCATGTAGGGCTCCTCCTTCTAACAACCCAGCAATACTCACAGTGACAGATCCCAGACTATGGAGCAAGCTGGAAGTGAAGCTCAGAGTTGGGGATTTGCCTTTTAAAACACAGAGGAAGTGGCTCCAAATACAGCGTATCATTTCCTGCCAAAGGAAGAAGAGGACATCAGCCAGTGAAAGGCTCATTCAGTGCAAAATGAGGGGAGAGAGGGAAAAAAGGGAGTATGACATTACCTGCTTTCAGGTTCAACACAGTGATACACTGTACTGTGAGATAAACAGCAGCCTCCATAGGAACCTGGTAACTGATCCAGTGTTGATGTTCTCAAGGGAAAGGCATTTCTCCCCCTTTCCAGAGGGGGAAGAATCACTGCTAACAGTGATTGAATTGAGAAGTCATTGAAACTACCTTTGTCTACCCAAAAACACAGCAAGGAATTCTGAACTGATTTTGTTTGAGGTGAATCAGTTATTACCTCTTAGTATGTTTAAAGTAACTCTCATCCACTTGGGTTATAGAATTTGAGGCCTTAAGCTTATGATCTCCATAACGAGTGAATGGGGGTAAATGGAGTCACTGTACTGAGATGACTTGGCCAAGGTTACTTACAGAGGCAGTGGCAGTGTTGGAAACAAAGCCAAGGTGCCCTACTCCATCATTACAAATGAATTGTAACCAACGTGGTAACAAACTGAAAGGACTCTTTTGTGAAATTAAAATGTTGAGCTGGCACCTTCATCTTCCAACACAAAACTGCTGCAGAGGGAGTCTGGATGGTGGTAATCAATCCAAGCACAACAGCTGTGTGTTTTTCTCTGTGCACTCCTAAAGGCAGCAAAGCCAGGTTTGCATTGCAGTGTTCTTTTACTGCTTTTTTAGCTGTTGTTCTGGAATGCTGTCACTTCCCTCAGAGTAACTCAGATCAAGTTCCTTAGATCCCAAGTGTTAATACAGCCATAAGCTCAAATGCAAAACAATCGGGTAGAAAAAAAGCTCTTATTTAAATCAGTTTTTCATAAGCAATAAAGTTACATAGGTATAAAAGGGAAGAAGCAGAGCTTTTCAGTGAGGAACTTCAGCTCAAATCACTCCCACTGAACACCTGAAAAACATCTCTGCTAAATGAACTGTCACAGAGAGAAAACAAACTATTCATCAAAGGATGCATGTATGTGTGCACCCATGTGAATTCCTCTGCGCGGCTGGCAGGGAGATATGAATTGATTTTTATAATACCTCAGGATTTTAATCACTTCTGGAGTCCATCTGCCTCCTTATGGAAAGGGGAATCTTAATGCCGGATTAGACAGAAAAGTGTCTTTCCTCTACCCTCCTGTTTAATCTGGATGATTCAATTTATAGAGTGGCCAGATGCAGTTCCTTCCCCAGAAAAAGGTCCTCTGAGTGCTCTTTTAGTCCAGCTTTGGAAGCACAAGTAATGTACTTAAGCTTGTTAAGGAGCCTATGAAACAGGATCAGGCTTTTTAAAAAGCCTAAACAGCCCATGGACCCCTCTTTATTGATCACCATCCCCTCTGTTCTTCAGTTTTGGCTTGAAAAAGGAACAGAAGGGCTTCAAAGAGGTATGCTCTTCAGGACAGAAAAAAGGTGATATCAAACCATTTGCAATATTCAGAAGAGCACAACTGGACTCAGTATCAAAGTCACCTCAATCTCTGGTCAGCAGAGCAGCATTTACATGAGAAGGTGCAAGGGAAAGCCATGCAACCAGCAAATTAGAGCAGCAAATGAGTGACAGTGAACAAGGGACACAAGTAAAAAGGGGTTAGGAACAAGCAGGAGATCAGAGTGGAAAGAAAAGGATACCATGAAGTTGTGCAGTGAAGATAGAGGAAAACAATTCATAATAATAGTACCTGAGAAGATACCATCTCTGTATAGCTGCTGAGAGTGTCCTCTGAAAACTTAGCAAGCTGCAGCAAGAGAAGATACCAGTTAGTATAATTGTGCTCAGACATGTGTCATGAGGAACATCCTTCCCTCAATACTGTGCCTTCAGAGAGGAGAAAACAGGAGTCCTGCTCAGTGGGAATACCAAGGCAGAGCAATAATTCATCCAAGCAATTAAGTCTTTAATGGACTATGTCTTTATCTACTTGTGAGGCACAAAGTGCTTGGTGCTGTACATCACAGAAGACACACAGTCATTATCTAAATGTCTACAGAGAAAATAACGGCAATTACACCCAGAGGAAGCTGTTTCTGGATGGTTATTCTTAGATAAAAAGAGCCAGGACAGACTGATCTGGTTTTAAGCTATATGGGTCAGTTAAGGGAGCTAGGAAAGTGGATGTAAAAGCAGGTGCCTGGAATACAATGGACACAGAGGAATGAGGTGATATGAATGGGATGTGGATAGAAAAACGACATTATAGCAGGGCACTGCCATGGAATTATCTTGGAAATATACTGGGAAATGTCCTAACTCAAAATCTGCACCCAGCACAAAGGAATTCCACAGTAGAGGTCATTTTGAAAAACAGTTTAAACTGAAATATATTCATAAGCATAAATGCATATGGCAATTACATCTGTATGGAAATAAAACACCACCCCAATAATAACACATATATGTGGCACTTTAAAAATGACCTGTTACCAAGACAGATTCCTTGGGAATAATTTAAACTGAGAGCTAAGAAGAAGAATTAGGAACTGTTTAGCAATATTTTATTAATATTTTATTAATTTAATAATTTTATTAATATTTAAATAATCCCATAGGAAAATTCAAAAAGCTCAGGTTTGAGTGGAAGTGAAAATAGAAGTAAAGTTAACATAAAAGTAAGATAAAGTATATCAATACATAATTAAAACCAGTCTGCTGCTCAATGCAGACATTGCAAATGATATTGCAGGCAAGGCAAATCCTTACCCAGTGATACAATCATACCATATGATAACTGTGAAATATTTTCCATTCTACCCTTAGCTACTGAAAGTAACTATGTTTAAATTAGCAGGTCTGGACAACTTTCTGACTGTTCCTGCTGATTTAGCACAAGGCTTCAAGCATGGATTAAGTCCCAGTGCAATAGAAAGCTAAAGTGGTGCCAACGCCTAAAAAGGATAAGGAGAACAAACCAGGTTAGTGCAGGACCCAGACAGACTTTGATTTCAGACAGAAAAACAGAGCAGCTAATATGAGACTCAATTAAAAGAAGTGGAATAATATAACCAGTGCCAAACACCACAAGTATGTGAGTAATAAATCTCACGGAACTCCTGTGAGATCTTTTTGGACAGAATTACAAATTTGACTGATAAAAGTAATGCTTTTGACATAGATCACTTGGTACTTGAACAGAGCCTTGGGCAACACAGTCTAGTGTGAGGGGTCCCTGCCTGTGGCAGGGGGCTGAAACTGGATGATCGTATGGTCCCTTCCAACCCAAAACATTCTGTCAC
>JBCJKH010062840.1:2361-17702 GCA_039877255.1 Loriculus beryllinus
AAAGTTATTTCACATGGCAAAAATTACCCTTTTTCACCTGCTAATCTGAAGATTCGTTAATAGAACAAACTGTATTTGGTCCTGCAGTAAATGGGAACTGTTCATTTCAGTGACAGTGGTATTTTAAGATGCAGATCCTACAATGTTTAAAAAACCACTGGTGTATCTGATGTTTGTTTTGAGGGAAGTTTTTCTATCAGTGGCGTAAAAATACACAAGGAGTGTAAATTACATGAGATGTCTTTTAGACTCCTTGTGACTAGGAGAACCTCAGATTACCTTTCTGAGATTTAAGCCATCCGCAGGTCCTGCTCCCAAGGAAAGCTACCATTACATTGCAAAACTGAACGCTGAATACTGAAATGTGTTATTTTACATAAAACTCAATAACCTGTTTGGTAGCTTGGAAAACCCTTGGATACAGATGAAAAATAAATGCAAAAGTTTGAGTGATTCATTTCAAAGGACAATTGTTCAAAGCCCATTATAACTACAGAGGTGAGTAAGACTTGAAACTACAGCTCTGAAACATTGTGTGTGAAGAAACTTTGGAATAATTAAATATTTGAAGGTATTTCCTGACTTGTCTGTTTGCCCCTTTCCCTTTTTTGTTCTGGCATCTCTCCTCCTCACCTCCAGTTGTTTTCAGCTTCTGTCACAAGTGCTCATTATGCTTGCTCAGTTGGGTTAAATTTTGGGTCAATCTAATGCACTATTCCTCAGCACAGCAGATGCGCTATTTCTCACTACATGAAAGTATAAATGAAAGGGCAATCTAGATGTCTTCAAATAATGTTTGCTTATCATTAAATAATAAAATTTAACAAGGGTCATAAAACATAATGCAGTTTTTATCCCAGATTTTCAGACAAAAGTATTCAACTCTACTCAGCTGTAGAATTTCTGGAGCTGTTTTTACATCCAGCTGTTTTGTAGCGGCTTAGTCTCGATCTCTCAGTGTGAGGCAACTTCAAGTGATAGTTAAAGTGGAAGGCTGGGGGGAGTGGGGCGGCATATCTGTATGGAAGTGTTACTTTGGAGCAGCAGTGTTCATAGTGTTTTGCTCCTGGCACTCCAAATGGATCCAACTGTGTTAATGGAAAGAAGTTCTATGTTTTGCAAGACTGTAGGGCAGCACACACACACTGGTACTGCTGGAAAAAGCAGGCAAGTTTTCTGATGTGACGCCTTTTTCCAAATGTGAACCTGCCAAACCTTGCTCCCTTGCAAAGCATCTGTGACCTGTGACTGAATGGGACTCTGGTCCACACAACTGGGAAAATATAGTTCAAGGCTGAAGTGCTCTGTTTACATGAGCAAAAATTTTGCTATTGGTTTTAGGATCGGTATGCATAATGTGTGAAAATCCTGCTTGCCTACACTTCTTGCAGATATTAGCCGTATTTGGCAGATATTTGTGGGTATTTTCATCCCTAAAACATTGTGATTTCATTTTATTTTTAACTGCTGGACAAAACAAACAAACAAGCAGTTCTATGTGTGGGTCTCTTCCTGTTGAACTGCTCTGGGATGTTTGTTTTTCTTTCATCATACTTATTGCTGAAGTTGAGACTCACAAATTCTTCTAGTTTCCTACTCCCAGTAAAGATCTTAGTATCCAGTGCAGTCATCTGTCACTGTGACTCTGTAGTTGAATAGAAATAGTTGAGAAGGCTACAGAAAGACATCTGGGTTTGATCTGAGCTTCTGTCTGTTTGTGACTTTACAGAGATATTTTAATGGCAATGCTTCATCATAAACAAATGAGTGTGACATGTGAAATAATAGCTAGAATCCTTCCCAAAGCACTTCGAGATTTGTGTATAAGATGGTTTCATTAACTAAGATAAGTTTTATATTGTTCTGTTTGTTTTCCAAGCTGTGTTGGGATCTTTTGATCTAACTCAGGCATTCCCAAACATTTATGTGTCCCTTTATATTTTAGTTTACAGAATTAAGAAAGATGCTTTGCTTTTATGGTGTTTCACAAATCTTCAGTTGCTTGGATATATGTCTCTAGTGTCTCCTCCTGGTTTTTTTCTGCTACAGTCTTCATATGTAGATTTTATGTTTTCTGTCAGATCTTGATTAATTTTAATTGAATTAATATTAATCTAGTTCATTGAGGAACCTCAGCTGAAAGTACCTCAAATACCAACAGCTTTTCCATTAAGGTAGCTTGTAGTTGTGTGCCTCAGTGGGAGATGGCTCCTCTGTGCATCTGGAAGATGTTTGCAGAGACACTGTGACTGCTACTCCTGTGTGAGAGGTGTGTGGATGTGCGAGTTCTAATTGTAGGTATGATTGTTTATTCATGAGATCATGGAAACTGTTGGAAAGTCTTCATTCATTCATTACTTTCTGTTGGTAAGGGGAGGCTGGGGTATGGTGCGGGGCTGGAGAATCCTTGGAGTATTTAATGAGCAGCTTTCTGCATTTATAGATGAGTTTGACTAAGACTGAAACCGTCCAGGAGATACAATAGGCTATTTCTCACTGGGTTTTAAAAGAGAATAACTTTGATCACTTCAAACGCAATGAAGCCTGATGCTCCAGTGAGAAAGGAAAGTGGTAATTTATAGCTACCATTAAGGAAACAAAGACAAAGACTGAGGGAAAGTTTCATTCTGAAGATTTATTAATGTGTATAAACCACCCTTACAAGTAGAAATAGCTTGGTATTTCTCACAGAACAAAACAAAAGACAAAAGACAACGAAATGGGGATGGGAGGGAGAAGGGGAAAAGAATACCGCATGCTTTGGCTTGCGACCTGAAAGCTCAAACAACATTTAGGAACTTATAATTTCACTAAATAATGTATAGGCTGCTTCTACCTGCCAAAGGAAGGACATCTGTGGGAAATCCCTGGCTGGGAAAGGAGGTGGGATGGGGCTTGGGGCTGGTGATGTGGTGTGGGCTCACAGTGTGAGAAGGGGAATGCATGTGCTGCAGAGGGGGGTAATCACTTGGTGAAGGCTATAGTTGTGTGTGAAGAAAAGCAAGCGAGGCTGGAGTGCGCAGTGTGTGTATATATGTGTGTGTATATACATATATATGTATATATGGGTTATGACGGGATGCCGGCGCAGGGTATCTTTGCATGAGCTTGTCTACTAGAAAGAGACTATCTTCCGGGCCGCTACGGGAAGGGGAGTCCCCGTTCAAATACACTTGCCGCTGGCGCTAGCAGGCTGCGTGTGAGGTATTTCATGTACCTTCGGGAAGCGCCGGCTCCCCGGCACATCTGTGTTTGGGGTGCTGTGCAGGTGTTTGAGCGCCGGTGGGTGCGCTGCTGCGGTCGGTGGAGGGTTTTCATGTGGGACGGGGCGGGCAGGAAGGCCCTGCCGGCCCGGGGAGGGGAGGTCCGCCCAGCCCTCGCCGCTGCTCCCCGCCGTCCCGCGCCCGCTGTCAGACACCTCCCTCCGCCGCCGCCGCCGCCTCCGCCTCCTCCCGCCCGGCGGCAGCAGCAGCAGAGCAGCCGCCGCCGCAGCGCCATCGATGGGGTCCGGCGGCCGCCGCAGCGCGGCGGGGGCGCGGGCGCTGCCGCTGCTGCTCCTGCTGCTGCCCGCGCCGGGCGCCCCGGCTGCCCTGCCCCTGCCCGGTGAGTGCCGCGCCGCCGGCCCGCCCTCAGCCCTGGACAGCGGCTCCCCGCGGGGCACCTGGCGCTGCCGGCGGACGGATGTACCCCGGTCCCCTCAGGGAGCCGAGCGGAGCCGGCCGGGCCGGGCAGGGCGGGCGGGAGGGGGCCGCCGCTGGTGAAGGGAAGGGGAGGGGAGCCGCAGGCGAGAGGTGGCTGTTACCGCGTGAGGTGCGGCCGTTGGCGGGGCGAGCGCGGACCGTTACCGGGGAGGGAGGTCGCTGTTGGCAGGGCCCTGCAGGCACCGCCGGTGACTTTCCGATGCCGGTTCCCGGGAGCACGGCAGGCGGTTAGCCTGTCGCCTTTGCCGGGGTGTCGGGGAGGTGAACTGTGCGTGTACCAGGGCTCGCTCTGCCTTTGGCCGCCGAGGAATAACGCCGGTAATTCTTCCTGCAGCCTCCTCCGCGGTCGCCCTTACTGCCAAGTTTAAGGCTGCGATGTTTGCTCACAGCCTCCCTTCTCCAGGGTCTCTCTCTAGCTCAGGATACTGTCACTGCAAGAGGAAATCTCCTTCCCTGTGCCTACCGATCATTTTTCCAGCCCTTTTCCCCATACTTCTGTATGGGCTGATGCTGGGTTTTTTGCTGCTGTTCTTTCCTGCACGCTGCAGACCGCAGAGGATTACCGTAAAAATAAACTAGCAAAGCGGCCACTTTGCCGCTGGCGTGAGATCCAGTTGATGTGTCTGTGCCCTGGCTCTGAAGGAAACCCCCTCCCTGGTGTGTGTTTTCTGGGCTCCCCTTGCTGGGGCTGGGAAGGGGAGAGCTTTCGAGGCAGGGGCATGCAGCCAGCACGTGTGGCTAATGCTTCTTTCTGACCGCTGTCTTCCCTTCCCTACCCATCCTTTTTTCCTGCCCCATCTACCTGAATCCCTGCGGGGGAGGCCTCTCTGCTATTCCCTGCACCCCTTCTTGCATCTGTCTCCCTCAATTCACTGCATACCATAATTTTAAAGGCTTGACTTTTCCACAGATTCTGCTGCCCTCTTTGTCTGTTTACCATGTTCCCCTCGCTTTCTGGTGGTGGTATCAGGGGACCCCGTCACTGCTGTCGGTTCTATGTGCACCTGAGAGCCAGGAGAGCACTGCTGCTCAAGCACTGGCTCTTTGCCTTGTTTCCAGCTGCCAAATGCCATTAGGAGTTAAAACCAAGTGAATACTTTCTGCAGTTGGCAGCTGCTGCAGTAACTACGGGCATATTTTGTGACTGGGGGGGGGGGGGAGGAGATGAATGCTATAATTGTTAATGGGAGAAGTGCTGGTTGAAATTCCCCTTCAGAAGGTGATCCCCACTATAAAAAGTTGACTGTTTAAGTGTAGTCCCCTCCTGCAATTAGTCCTCTTGTTCTAGGAGTTTGTACCAATATGGGGTGCTGCCTCTGTAATTCTTCCTTTTAGCCAGTTGCTGGAAATCTTCCTGTTACCATGTTTGAATTCTCTTCTGCTGTATGAAAAATCTCTGCTGATGTCTTCTGCTGCCTGTAACTTTCCTTCCTCTTCTTCTGTCTACACTTCTCTGCCTCCAGGAAGTCTTCCTGCTGGTGTTTCCCTTACTCCTCATTTCCCCTTCTCTGAAGTTTCCACCTGGATATTTTGCTTCAGTATGCTGTGCTTTGTGATGGCTGGCCAGGTGATTTGGCAGTGCTGCTCACCAGCTACTATTCTTGCATTTAAAACATTGGTATTATCTATAAGTTACACATCTGTTTAATGGTAAGTCAGTCTTTAAATGTATTGGTGGTTGGCTGTGACTTTCAAAGTACATTTCTGTAAATTCCCTTTATTAGTTTAAAAATGTTTTGGCTTCCTGAGGATAATGTCATGGATGTGATCAAGAACTCTTTCAATAACTGTTCTTTGTTAACCAGAAATATTAACAGCCTCTAATGAATCTCTGTAAAACTGTTCAGCTAAATCTCACTTAGAATCTAATTCATAATACATTATTTTGGTTGTATTTATAGGTGGGTACAAAAGCATAACACAAACTTATCTGAATTGTATATAAATACATCTGTATGCAAGTAAAACTTTATACAAATTAAAGTTCAGATACGGTTTCTGCATGTTTCTGTCCTGACTCACATATAATATGGTTGCACCTCGAACGGGTGCTCAACCTTATGTCACCTCATAAGCAATGTGTGCTGGAGCCGTGCTCTGTGCTCCACCTTCCGACATCTCTTCTGAATCTGTTATCTTCTCACAGATGTGGATGAGTGTGCCATGGGGCTTGATGACTGCCACCCAGATGCTATTTGTCAAAACACCCCGAAACTGTACAAGTGCATGTGCAAAGTGGGTTACACTGGCGAGGGGAAGAAATGTGAAGGTAAAATGAGCCAAGCACTATGCTCTGCCTGTGTCAGCATGAGATATTGATAAGATAGAGCCATTAAAAATAGTGGCTTTGGAATATGGAGGGTGATTTGAAATCAAAATAGTCGTCGTTTCTTCACCCTATTTACTACTTGTTTACAAAATCAAAGGCTAACAGACTCCATGGTTTTTCATCTAGTAATATCATTTGGTCTAATAATTAGTTCCTTGTTCTAATAATTAGTTCCTTAACCAGCAGCCTTAAAAAATATAAGGTAAAGCTAGATGGGAATCTGAGGGTGTTTTGTCACTCTTTGGAAACATTTGGCAAGTAATTTGTTAAACGTAGTCTATTTACAAGACGATGATGACTTCAGACAGCAGTTGCTGCTCACATTTACACAGTTGCATCTCTGTTACATTCAAGCAATGATCCATCATATTGACTTTTGCTTTATTCCTCAGACATTGATGAATGTGATAATGACTTTAATGGAGGCTGTGTCCATGAGTGTTTCAACATTCCAGGAAATTACCGCTGTACTTGCTATGATGGCTTTATGTTGGCTCATGATGGCCACAACTGCCTGGGTAAGAAGTGTGTTCATGACCAGAGTGGGGATGCTAACATAACCCTTTAGCTGCATTCATAGGAATTGCATGGTGATGTGTTGGGCTGAATTGGCTCAGCTAGAAAAGAATGTTACAAGTGGGGCTAAGGAATTCCAGGTGCCATATACCATCCCAGTGTGTCTCTTTCCTTTTCTGTAAATGAGGAGGATAATGGTACTACATTTCTGTGAAGTGCTTTGGATTAAAGTATGTGAAGTGCCATTTATTATTATGCTAAATGAGTAGATGTAAAAGAGCATGTGCTATCATTGTCTTTTCTGTTCTAAAGTTAGTTTAAGATCAGTTCCCAGGCGTGTTTCTGGGCTTAGAAACCTTCTCACTCCTACATCTATATGTGTGTGTTTCTCATTCTTACTGGGTCTGAGTACATACTCACGTGCAAGCTGTAAGGAAGGGATAATTGTGAGTGTGCAGTAGCTGTATATAATAGAGGCCATTGAAGTACAGAGGGACGAAGCCAAATGCTTGGAGTTTCTCTAGGTGGTTAATATAAAGCAAAGTATATGCACCTCTGGAAACATGTTCAATCCTGGCAGTGCTCCCTTGACACAGCATGCCCATGTTCTCTCACAAAGACTTTGATAGTTTCCTTCTTTTTGTGTGCCAGCAGGTGAAAAATCTGTAAAAATGGGTAACAAGACTGTGTGACTTTTATCCTTCATCACACAATGAAGCAGTGTACAGAAATGCGTGAGTTGCCAGCCTGTTGGCCATGTGCTATGCAGTTAGTGATATATCCCTGGGACAGAGCCTCATGGTGATGAAGCTATACTGCTTCCAGGACACACACTGGGTATCCTTGTGTGCCTCTGCCTCGTGCTGCAGTACTTGTGCCGTTTACTTTTTCAGAGATGCCTCTGTTCTTTTCTGCTGCACTGAGTGTGAATGTTCCAGGACAGGCTCTCATCCTCATGTCAGTCAGGGAGAAACTTGCTCTCGTAGCCTGGTGGCAGTGTTTCCCACTAGTGTATTGTGTATCAGGTGGGAGATGAGACCATCCTTATGGTGTATCTTATGCTGGAACAAATCAGAAAAGCTCTGGATTCAGCTGGCATTTGTGTTGGGTTTTACCTGCTAGGAAACTGGTGCATGCCCACAGATTAACTTTGTTACAGTGTAAGTGGAGAAGATGAAGTTACTAAGCTCCAAGTATTTTAGTAAAGAAAGTAGACAGGGAAGCAAAATATCTGCTGATACTTTAAAAAAATAAGAAGGGCATCTTGTTTTTCTGTAGTGCATTTGTGTAAGCGTGGTGGAGTTCAGGTGAGGTTACCATGAAGGGCTGAATGAATGAAAACCTTGCTCTTACACTGCCACCAAAGGGTGTATTCTTCTTTGTATCCAGTAGCCTCTCTAGAGCATACTTCAGCTGACTTGTTTGTGATCAGCAAGACCTAGACATATCTTTGGCCAAAATCTACCACCTGCTTTATTACTGGGGAGCTGCTCAGTATTACGTGGCAGACCTGTAAGAATCAAACAAAATGTCATTGACATGCAATGAAGTTTTTACCACTGACCTGCCAATTTTGAGATGTGATGTAAGCGTTCAATAAATGTTTTGGTATGCAGCAAATTGGATCACATCTTCTCTTAATCTGTTTATTTACTTTGTTGAAGCCAGGGTTGCCCTTCTCTCACCCTTATTTTTGAAGATCTCGGCTGTGTGCCTGGGTTTAAGCCAAATAGACAATTACTTGTTGGAAAGAGATGATTTTTTTTGAAAGCTTTCCAAGGTCTGCATGACAGAAACATCTGCTGGAGTTCAAATCTCTAGTACTAAAGACCCATGGTGGCTGTTTATTCATGATTGTTTGCACATTCACATCGCTGTAGAACTCCAAAATATTCAGCTTCTTTGTGATGGAGATATGTCAGCCGCTCTTTTTGCTAGAGCAGGTCACATTCTTTTGCATCCAATTGGCTTACTCATTGCCTTTAGTAGAAATTAAATCTGTTGTAATACTATGTTATACTGTTTAGTAAAAGCCTTTCTTTTTCTCCTCCTTAAGACAGCTGTTTTATGCCAGAAATGCTACAATGTTAAATTAAAAACATTGTACTGTTAGCACAGGAACAACGAACAGAACAGGGAGCAAACATGATGTTCTATATAAAGTTGCAAATGAGACCAGTGCTTTGCCTCAGCAACGTCTTGTCCTGGTTTTTAAGGGACTGAGCATTTTTACTTCCTGTTCAAATTGGTATTTCTGATAATTACAATAGGAAAATTCATTGCTTGTAGTGGTTACAAAACCCAGCACTTATGAAGGGGTAAAATTCCAGACAATTGGAATTTGAGATGAACATCCTGTTGTTCAGAAGCTTAGCTAAAGTTTTGCTACTTTTTGTTTCTCTTGGTTGTCTTGAAAGCAGAGCCCTCCTTCTATATTCTCTGGTATTGCTGAAGCTCTGCATGTTGCAAAATCAACATTAAAACTAAAACTTCTGCTGTTTTCCTTTACTGCAGTCAGACAACACAGCAGCAGCCTGGATGGTCGGTGGTGATGATCTAGAGCTGAGGGAAGAGGATTTATTATCAATCTGAGCATTAGAACAGATATAATGTGTGAATTCTAGCTAGAGTGAAAATAAGGAGCAAAGATAGGTTTTAAGCTAAACTTATTTTGAGGTTTGTATTTTTCTTGCTCAACCTTTGCTTCAGAATGGGGAGCTTTCTGTAAAAACTCCTTTTATAGCTTGATTGTGTTTGGATGCATCCAATTAAAGACAGAACCATATATGGATGCTCCATCTAGATGTAAATATGCTAGGCTGCTGAGTGGTAGTACTAACCAGCTGCACTGAGAGACAGAGTATGTTCACATACGTGGTATGGAGCCCTGCTTCTGACTCCACTGAGGCTACTTTGTTGTGACCAGTAGCTCTGGTTAGTTGGCCAGCAATTCTTGGAAGCCCTGTAACTGATAGGGAAAAACTGTGAGCAGGGAAAGAGCAGCAGCAAAAATATACTTTCCCAAGGGTGACAGCAAAACATCAACAGCTAGCCTGGGGTGTGTAAGCTACCTGGGTGGTTATGTGCCGAGTAGATGTCTGTCTGTACTGTATATTGAGTGGCTGCTACCAGTATGAGTGTAGTGGTGTTAGTACAAAGCTGATACCTCTTTTTTTTTTCAGATACAGATGAATGCATGTACAACAATGGTGGTTGCCAACATGTTTGTGTCAACACTGTGGGGAGCTACGAATGTCGCTGTAAGGAAGGGTTCTTTCTAAGTGATAACCAGCACACGTGCATCCACCGCTCAGAAGGTACTGACTGCTTCCCTTCAGGCACCAAGCAGGAATTTTGGACAGAAGCTAACTGCAAAATCTCTAAAGCATCTTTAAAAATGTTTTTAGGTTGAGTTTTTCAAAGGTGTGAAGGGTCTTGAAGTCTCAACTCCTTTTAAAAGGAAGAGTACGTCAGAATCTTCTAAGTGACTTTGAAGACTCTTTACATCCCTTCTGCCCCTTTGATCCTACCTGTATGTCTGCAGTGCTGTGTTTCGTTAAAGGCTGTACTGCTCTATTTCCAGTGTACTTTATGCTCTGTACTTTATGCAGCTAAGCTGTGTCCTGATCCAGGGAATGGTGACAAATTGAAGGCCAGTGAGTTCTGGCCACTTCCATTGTCTTTAGTTAGTTAAAAGGCAATACTTGCATTACCTTCAGGTACCTTTTAGGTTCCCTGTACAGTGTTTAGATTTCAGCTAAGGGATTTATTGTTTGTCAAACCCAAAGGTATTCAAATCACATTCTTTGTTTTGAATGAAACCTTTATGAAGTAACCTTTGAGAGATCAGAGAGCCTTGGATATCTAATTAAACTTCAGATTGAACCAAATTATTTTGGATGCCCTTGGGGAATACTTTAAAGTGGTTGCTCAGATCACGGAGTTGTCCATTGAACTGTACAGTGAATCTCTTACCAAGAAGTATTTTAAACTGTAAAGCTTTCTTTAATCTATGGCTTATCGTTGGCATGACTGTAAGAGGAATCTGAGCATGAATAAACAAACCTTACTTAAAAAATCCCCATAGTGAAAAGATCAACATTTACAGATGTATATGGCCATCACTGATGAATGCATGGAGAAGGCTGTCATTGGCTTTATAGCTGAATTGATCTTTTGTTTGAATTAAGAATTTGTATTTTCAACTTCTTTGTATTGGGATTGGTATCGCAGGGGTCTGCTGATGCATGGTGATTTCTCAGGCCATTGCTCAGCTTGCTACAGCAGGAGCTGAGCCAGGAGTGGGGACAAGCAGGAAGGCTGCAATGGTGGGGCAAGACGTCTCCCTTCATGTTGGCTTGCTACCAGTGGTGTGTGTGTGTGCATGGGAATCTAAGGATGAATCTAAGGATGAATCTAAGGATGAGAATCAGTAGCTTCCACTTCTTGTCTTGTCCAATACCAAGAGAGGAAAATCTTCCAACTCTGTATTCTTACTTGCATACCTTCTATTCTCCAGAACTAGCAGCAGCAGCATTTACTGTCATTAAGAGTTGTTCCCTAAATGGTACCTTTGGAATTTTTTCAGGTTATGCTGTTATTGTTTCTCTCCTGCCTCCCTGCTGTTACTGTGAAGAATCCATGGGATTCCCCACTTTTTTTAACTTGGGTGGGCAGGTCTGTTGTAAGCCAAATCTCACTGCTTCATCTTTCCCCTCACTTTGTTCTCTGCTTTTCTGCTTGTTGCTTGGTCTTCTATTCTCTGGCTTGTGCTTGCATCTCTCAGTGTGTGTACTTTATTAGTTGTCTTTTGAGACCTGTCAACATTGATTGAAACAGTGTTTGGCACTTACTGTCTAGACCATCTATTCAGTTTTGCTTCTTATTTGTAATGTGAGGTAGTATTTCCTTCCCTGTCTCCCAGCCCAGTCAAGAGAGTGCATATATTAGTGCTTGAGAGACCTTTCTAGTGATCTGCAGTGCTTTGCTTACTCAGAAAAAGAGTGTACTGGACTTGAGATAGAAAAAATAGAGAGGCTTGGAGCTGTTGTATTCCTTCTGGTGTATGACCAGAGTAACTAAGAATCATCTGCCTTTCCAAGTTTATCTGCAATTATTGTCTGGGTTCTCTGCCACCTGCTGTGACACGGGACTCAAGGTCAGGTAGCTATTTAGAGGAGAGTTTGATTATTAAAGTTGATTTTTCATCTGTTATGACAGTGTTGGTCTGAAGCATAGTGCAGTTCTGAGAGTGCTGAATTGTTCTGCCTAGCCCCCTCCTTAAACCACAGGAACTCAGAGTGTCTTGGGATATTGTGCACAATCCTATTTTTTTTCTTGACTGACTGTTCTGAATGAGCTCTTCTTCACCTGTGTGTGGAAGAATGGGTTTACTCTGGGAGGCTGTCACATTAGCTGGCAGGGCAGCTATGCACATGTAGCTTGTTTCTGGTTTTAACTTGTTCCTTATTAGAGAATACAAAAATTTGAAGAAAAACAGTTTTTCACAAGTGAATATGTAGTACATCTTGTGGTTGCTATAGGTGAACAAATCTTGCTACTCTTCCTTGTGGTATTTCACAGTCATAGTTATCTACTGTTGGGTTAAATCAGTGGTAGTGAACTCGATGTGCATGTTGAAAGTCACATTTGAAATCACTGTGTGGACTGAAAGCTTGTACACGGGAGATCATCTTAGCTACTGCTCTTAGAGCCCTCCTGGCTGTGGAGAACAGTCAGATAACCAGCAACCTTTTTGAAAAAGTTGCCTTAACACAAGGGTGTACAAAGCATGAAAGAAGGCTGAAGTGCTCTTGGGATGTCCTGTTCTGCTGGCTGTTCTGCTGACAAATGCTCCTCACCGTTTGTCTATCAGAGGGTGCCTCTGAGAATCTCTGGTATTGCTTTGTACAATTGCATCCTCTCCCTCAGTTCTTTTGAGCACCTGTTTGAATATGCCCTAAATGGAGCCTTAATGTTCTTAGCAGGTTGGTGGTCATGTCCCTAGTCTTCTGTGTAAAAAAGATTTAAACACAGAGATTAATGTGACCCGATAGGTAAATCCAGTGACAAGAGTGCTCAGATCTCACTGAAGCTTGCTGGGTAATTTCATGGAAGTCTAGAGATCAGGAATGGCTTGGGGTCCACTAGTCTAGGCAGGCACTGGGTTTGGCTCTCTTGGTTGTGTGTGGTGATCAAGAGGCTCATCTTAGACACTTGTGCACCAGTAGGGCAGGCTCTCCTGCAAGAGAAACTGTGCGTCTGAGAAGCGTGTGGTGGGATTTGACCAAAATTTGCTTGGGCTTTGGTTCTGGACCACAATCTGCCATTGCAACACCTCTGGAACAATGTGACCTGGGAGACTTTGTGTCCATGAAGGAGTTTACAGTCACACAGCATTTGTGGTTTTACAGACATTTCTTATATACAACCTTATAAAATGGGGCTGAGGAGAAGTCTACCACATTTGAGAACAAGCAGCAGCTTTATAGTAAATGCTATATTTACTATGTGTCTTCTATGAAATGCTGTCTTTTGGGTCAGCTAAATTTTGATGGGTTTGGTCATGTACCTTGTCACACAATGGGTGCTTTGTTATTAAAATGTGCCCAGGTTTGGGAAGTGCAGTTTTAGCTTTCTCTGGGAGACCTGATTGAATTCTGCTCACTTAGAATGGAGAATCCAAAACTGAGCATTTAAGCCATTTGTCTGATGTCAGTGAACTCTACCAAAGTACCTGCTTGAGCAGTTACCCCTTTGGTAGCTCAATAGAGACAAAAGAATAGCTTTATTAACAGAAACCAGGCTGCTAATTCTGTTAATGCTTTCTGTGACCTGTGAGTAACAGACCAAATCATACTGCATGCTTAAGAATGGAAATGTCACAAAAACAGTAGAGTTAATGAAGCTAATTAATTCCTCATAAGTTGTCTTGTTCCTTGACTGACAGCACAATAATGGATCACAGCTTTCATGTGGGCTCTTTGAGTTGTGGCTGTGTGGTGCAGGATTTGAAGGGTCATTGTCTTGTTAGACTTCTACGAAGTCTTCACTGTGGGAAAGGAATCAAAAAGCCATTACAGCAAAATAACCTAGGATCGGCAATATCCATTATTTTGTTGCTTAAAGCTGTCTTAATAGGGAAAGGATACTGTAGCTTGTGCTTCAGATGGCAAGACTAGCCTTGTGTAGAGCAGGGACCTAACTAAGTATAGTGGAATAGTGGTGACGAGCTGACCTCTGCTTGCCAATACAGTGTTTTTGTTCCACTGAGTAATAAGACTGTGAAAAGGGCTTGTGTAAGTTAAAAAAAATATCTAGGGTGTGAAATGGTTCAAACAATCCCTTTTAGCAGCACAGTCACCTTCTCATTCCCTCTGATTGTGCATCTGCTCAACTCAGGAGAAGTTCGCTGTGGTAACGTGGGATAAGCCTTTGCAGCCAAAGTGTGCTTTACTCGGTCTTCTCACATGAAGTATTCTCACCAAAGAGGAAGAGAGATTTTGGTGTAATATGTCTTATAAGAGCCCAAGGCAGAAAATTTGATGACAGTGGTGTGTTTACTGTGTAACTGAGGAGAGCATTCAGTTACCTTCTCTCCCAGTTTTGTAGCACTGTGGAATACTACAGCAAAAACCTTTGGTATATTGTTAGATGAAAAGCTGTTCTTGTAATTTGGTTTAATGTTCCCAATTAGAATCCGTGCAGCTGCTGTATAGTTTTAAGTTGTGTGTGTACAAACTGTGTCACCATCTTGCCAATGCAAAGTAAAAGAAGTTTTTGCAATAATTTCAGCAACAATTTCTTCCTATTTAATTGACTTCAACTTTTTGCAAAGACCAGACCAGACACTTTGGCAAGCATTGGGTGCTGGTGCATGAACAGCTCGTAACTGTCAGAAACCAAAATGACAGATTGTTTCTAGGAGGTGCACCAAAGGAAGGAAGTCAGTAGTGTAACGTTGCTTTTTCATTTGGTTAAAACAGACATGGGCACTAAATGCCGTCCAGCTGGGAAGGTAGAAATACAGAATGCTGCGGTAATTCCAGTGGGTTTATTTTTGGAGGTATTTATTGAAATCGGAAAAAAAATGAAAACAAAATGGTAATCAGAAAAGAGAATTGACATACAGCATATGTGCAGTCAGTATGTCTGCCTGGTCTGTACTTGGTCACGGCTGAGGAAGGTTATGACTTTGGGAATCTGCTTCATGTGCCAGTAGTTGAAATAGGAATGACTTTGTGACTGGTAGCCTAGGCATTCCTGTGTCTGGTGGCAGAGAAATAAGAGCTTCACATTAGGCTTTGATTTTGCAAGTATCAGCCACCTTGCAGTTTTTGTGAAAGACATGAGGAGGTTTTACAAGCACTGGTATAGAGTGAGAGCATTGGAGGAGAATGCAGATGCTGTACAGATCTAGGGATGTTGCTTTTTGACTTTGCAGTCAAAGAATATGGGCACAGAAGATCACAGATGGAGAAATCTTGGAGCCATTGACTTTGCAGGACTGGACCTCCTGCCTTTCATGTCTTGTAAGCTTATACTTCTTGTCCTAACACTGTAGAGTCTTCCTACATGTAGCAGGCTGTTGCCTGTGTGTGTATTCAACTGATTTTACTTCTGTGCCTGGCAAAATCCTGGAGCAGATTCTCCTGGAGGGCATGCTAAGGCACATGAAAAACAACAAGGTGCTTGGTGACAGCCAGCATGGCTTCACTGAGGGGAAATCCTGCCTGACCAATTTGGTGGCCTTCTATGATGGGGCTACAGAACTGATGGACAGGGGTAGAGCAGTT
>JBCJKH010062840.1:22789-52384 GCA_039877255.1 Loriculus beryllinus
GCTGTTGAGTTAATACATACAGTTGGCTTGATACTATTGTAGGAGGTATGTTTAATGGCACAGTGAACTATTATCTGGAAGCAACAGAAATAGCATCATATTAAAAAGATTTTTATGAGGATAATGCTCCCCCTTTTCTATTAATTATTTTCAAGTAATTTATAGGGCAAAAATAGACAATATCTCTCTGTCCATCTTACTGACTAGTTTATCATCACAGTGAAATTATTTTTTCTTAATGAGACATTTAGATGCCATGAATTCATTATGTAAAGAAAAAAAGACATTATGCGATCTATGAAATTGTAGGCCTGTAGACACACCGGAATTGCTATTCCCTAAAACATAGAACATTTGATTTTTAGGTTGACATGTATTTTTCCTGTGAGACTTGCAAAGCATATTTGCTTTTCTGTATAATGGTTTGTAAATATAGATTTAGCAATCCTGTTTAAGCTGCTTAAATACATTAAAATGTAAAGATCAGAGTGGTTTGTGGTTTTGGAAAAGATACAGTATGAAACAATGTAAAGCCATCAGCCAGCTGGAAGGTGAATAATTCCATTTCCTAGCAACTAACTGACATTAATGATGAATTTCAGGAAGCTGAACTGACCAACAGAAGATATTTTTCACCTGTTTTTTTTGATGCATTCTTTCAAATCCATTCAAAATCAGACAAGGAACAACAATTTTACGGAACAAATTTACTATAAACCCACAACTTATTCAAGATCGTTTTTGGTTGTTGTTGTTGTTTGTTTGTTTTTAGTGGAATCTCTTTATGAATGTATTTTTAAGTTTTACATCTCCCTTTTGTCCCTGTCACTTCCCTAGGTTGTTTCGAAAGTGGTATCTTGAAGCATGCCAATGCCCAAGAAAAAATAATGATGTAATGTGTCAGTCATGCTGATGGGAACTTCTGTGTATCTTACAACATTCTTATATGTGATGCATAATGTACTAACATAGAAGGTTTAGGTGCTTTTGATGGTATAATAGATATTTAGGGCTTCAGAGTGACGAGAATTTGACCAGTGTTACAATTCAATTCACCAAGATCATGATTAGGCTATTGTAGTAGCTATGCTTTACAAAGATGTGTGCAAAGTAATTTTAATGCCAATGAAAACTGCCACTGGAGAAAACAGGTATCTTGGCAGCCTTTAGAGACATGCAGTGTCTCTGCCCATGGCAGTGGTGTTGGTACTAGATGATCTTAAGGTCCTTTCCAACCCTAACTATTCTATGATTCTATAATTCAAGTCTAAATATACAGTAGAATGGATCTGTGGAAAAATTCAACAAATTATTCAAGTCATCTGTCTTCAGGTGTATCTTGGAGAAGATTGTGATTTTCAGCAGGCTTAAATCAGGCATTGCATACTCACATAGAGTTAAAAATGTGACCTTTGCTTTCATTTATTGGGAAAAAACAAAGGCAGTACTTTCTTTTGTAAATCTGTTTCTGCAGATCTGATGTAGAATTTTTGTTAATGAAATGAGAGTTCTGTCAGCATTTTTTTTTCTCCTGTAGAATAGAAATAATTTATTTTAAATATAATTCTAAAAATGTAGCAGCAGATCTTATGCTTGCCAAGAAAAAGCTTGTTTGGCAAACTGTTCGTTCTTTTAAAAGTTGTCATTTCATTATGTTACATTATTTACTTTAAAAAGAATTTGCTTAGTTTTTTGCTTAGTTTACATAAATCTGTACATCTCTGTGTTGAACTTCATTAGCTTGTCAGTGCTCCCTTGTCAGGCTGAAAGATACTGATGTATTCCTTTAACACTTGCAGACATTGATGAATGCTCTTTTGAACGGACGTGTGACCACACTTGCATCAATCATCCAGGCACCTTTGAGTGTACTTGTAACAAAGGATATGCTCTCTATGGCTTCACACATTGTGGAGGTGAGTTATAAAAAAACATTACATGCCATGCTGTTGCCACGGGTCTAATTAGTGTCTGTGCAAGACAGAAGCCTATGTATATGCCATAGGCGGCCAGAATAAATTTTACTCTCTGCTGTGATAAGGAGGCACAGCAAAAGTAGAAACTAATCCTGCTTATTTCTGTCTTTGGTCAAGTGTTTTTCCCTTCACACCCTGCATCCAGAAAGCATCTGTGGCTACTAGAGCAAACTGATGCGTTTTGCACGTGGGTATGAAAGTCTTAATTTGATAGAATTTTCACATGCAGAAGTCTTATTGACTTCAGTGAAAAGTCAGTGGACTTGCACTTAAAGAACAGGAAGCTCTGGGTGGCATAGGAAATTATGGTTTTGCAGGTTGCCCTTATTCGTATGTCAGATTCTCATGTGATGTAGTTTTAAGTTTAGCTGATGTAGGACCACTGATTTACACTGGCCAGGATTAATACTCTTGAATCTTTATGTCTTTCCTACAAAAAAAGTTCAAGGAAAGAGAGAAAGATGTTCCCAGAACCTCAGTTTGTGTTGAGCGTGAATATTTCTGAGACAGGTTCCCAGAATTAACATGAAGAAATACAAATAACTGGACACTAAATGAAATTAAGCCTATTTTATAAAAGCCTAGGCAAGACTCCGTATGCTTATTTAATTCTGGGTAAGACTTACTTATGTCTGAGGCAGAGTGAGCACACGTGAACTTGGAGATAACATGTCAGTGATTGTTGTGTGTTCGATCTGTTCTAACTTCTGCCTATAGAAAGTCTGCAAAGAAAATTAAAGGTACATCACTGTGTTTCATCCTGATGAATAGGCAAACCTTTCTGATGGGAAGTATCACTGCTTATGTGTTCGAATTTCTAAGAGAAGTCTATTCTCATTAATTTTTCTGCATTAGTTCCATTTCTTTTGGCTACCAATAAGGGAAATCACCAATAAGGGAAAGCTACTGTAATTTTACTGTTGACTACTAATGGTCCGCTTCACATCATACTCCTGTGCAAAAGATAGTAATCCTTGTGCCATAGGAAGTCCTTAATTTACTGGCAATCCAGGCTGCGTCAAAGCTGCTAGGGATATTGAGTGTACCCCTTCTGACCTATATGGAGAAAATTCAATAAGTACTGGAGGGAGAAGGTTGCCATTGCATTTGGCATCCTAAGAAAAAGTCAGTGAAACCCAAAGATTTGGGCTGGTTCTGTGCTATTTTAAGCAGTAGCACCAATTTGAGTTGTTCTTATCTTTCTCCATTATTGCTCTGCTGCTCATTCCTACCCCTCTGTCTCAGTTCTGTTAGTAGCATGTTTTTCCCCTGAAATCAGATAATATCTGTAATCTGTTTCACAGTGTTTTCGACCAAATTGCTACCTATGTAGAGGGGAGAGCAGATGGCTGGGGAGAGCAGTGAGAAGAACTTGTTTTGCCATTGAGAAAAGTGTATTTAGAAATGGGTACCCTCAGTTGCACGAACTTTCTGGGGCTTGCAAGACATTTCTTGCTGGCAGCTTTCTAGGCTTATTGTGTAATTGCCATAAAGCTACTGGAGACAAGGGAAGCAGTCATCAGAGTGTATCTGAGAAGCAGAGACATAGAACTTTGTATTTCCCTTTGTTGAAATTAATGAGATTCCTTTCAGGCCGTTTCTCCAGCCAGTGAAGGTCCCTCTGAATAGTTTCACAACCATCTGGTGTATCAGCCACTCCTCCCAGTTTTGTATCATCTGCGAACTTACTGAGGCCGAACTCTTGTCCCATCATCCAGGTTTAATGAAGAGAATAAATAGTATTGGCCCCAGTTTTGACCCCTGGGATGCACCACTTCTGAATGGTATATTCTGCATCAGCATACAAGTTCGCACCAAAGGCAGTATGTTGTGATGCCATTAGTTTCTCCTCCCGTTGGCATTTATTGGGCAGGGAAAGGCCTCAGAATTGGATAATTGGCCAAAAGGGGCAGTGGTGATACAATGGTCTTATTTGCCCACATGGGATCACATAGTGTTCCACAGCACTTGTATGTGTCTGAACACTTTGGGGCACTGATCAGTAGGAATCCTGTCCGTTTTGTCTGTCTTTACTCCAAATTAGAAATATTAATTAACCAGGCACAGGGCACTGCAGACTTGATTTGATCTCCTTTTCTTTGAGTTAATTTGTTGCCATATTGCTGAGGCTGAATATATTTTTAGTTATGTAGTAATGTCTTAAGACCATACTTAACATCTCCCCTCTGACATTTGGTCAATTTTGACATTTATCAAAGGATTTCCATGAAGACAAAGCTATTTCAATGTAGGTGTCCAGATAGCATTACAAAAATCTTTTCCAAGCCCTACCAAGCGGTATTTGTGTATATTTTTACCTAGTAAAGTACAGATCTTGGACAAGAATAACATTTTAAAAGTCTTTTTACCTTTCTTCTCTAGATATTAATGAATGTAGCGTCAACAATGGTGGTTGCCAACAGCTGTGTGTGAACACACTGGGAGACTATGAATGCCTGTGTCACTCTAACTACAAATTACACTGGAATAAAAAGGATTGTGTTGGTAAGGTGCCTAATAAATACACTTCTACTCCTGATGTGTCTGATGCCCATGTGATTATAGTCAAATCTGAAAATTTTGATCTGTCCAGTCAAGTGGTATGCGTCATTGTTCTCGGTATCCCACTTTACTTTTAGCATGATGGCACTGTTGTTGAAACTGGTAAAAACAAGTGAAAAATAACCCAAAAACAGGAGATACTTTGAGGGATTTTGATGCTTTCTTTCCTGTGCTTTTATCCAGCTCATGCTTCTATTTCCTTTTGTTTCTCTGCATGAGAAAGTTTGCTGATGATAGCTGTAACTGAAAGGAAATTACTTATGTGTTGTGATCTTCCAGCGATTTTATTTTGCTTTGATTTTCTATCCAGACAGCATTTTTAACTGTGTGGGTGCTCTTGGGTACCAGCTTCAAAACCAGCTGCATGCCAATTTATTAGCAAGGTGTGTATGTAGATATTTTACTTGTGTGAGTATTTGTTTTATCCTATTTAGAGACAAAGGGTTCCTTGCCTGATAATATGTCACCCAGGGTATCGCTGCACTGCATTAAGAGTGGTGGGAGTGATAGATGCTTCTTAAGCTGCTCTTCAGATGTCCAGGTATTTTCTGGTAAGTCAAAACCAACAAAAACAAGCATGTGATTCTGCAGAGTGTAAGAGCAGCAAACCCATTAACACTCATGGAAGCTGCAAGAAGTTGACAGTCAACAGGGACCTTTCCCCTTTCAGTACAGATAATAAAGGGCTGTATCCCTGCCACTGTCCCAAGAAAGCCCCCCTTTCCTTGGCTTTTATAACCACTCTACCCTCAGATTCCCTTCTCATGACAACTGTCTTTGTGAAGCTAGGGAGGACTGGGCAGAATTCTCTGTGTTCCCTGGGCCATTCCTTAATTGGCCCTGAGAGCTGCTGCTGAATGGGGCAAAGGCATTCCAGCCCTGCGTGGGGTCTGAGATTTTGCCTATACAGTCCCTCCACCCCACAGGACACAGCATGCAGACTCGCCTGGTGCTTATGGGGCAGTTGCTGCTTTTCTTCCTGAACCTTTTAAGTTATTTAAGAAGAGACAAGCTCTAATGTGGAGCCTTTTATGAACAACATTGTTGCAAAAGGGTGAAGATGATGATGCCAAACAACAAATTTAAAATGTCTTTTATACTACAGGAGTCTTCAGTCTGTGCACAGTGCTTGTGTCTTTACTGTCTGTCTGTATGGTCTGTCTGTTAGGAACACAAGAGGGCTACACCTTCACCTGTGGCAGGTCATCTCAGCTTAAGAAAAAGCAGCAAAATACAAATGCATCCAGCTGGCTGGGTAATCACTGGATTTACTGTTGCATGATTTGACTGATTCTTTTAAGAGATAACAGTGAAATAAGGGTGTTTCTGTTGAGTATTTTCCCTCTCTACATTATACTCCCTCTGGTTTTAATTCCTCTTCCTCATGATTGCAGTGCATGTTTTCAGCAAGAAATTCCCATTGCAGTACTTCATCAGCAACACTCAAACTGAGACTTATAAATAAAGAAAGAGAAAAAGATCAGTAGTGAAATAAACAGCTAGGCTAGGAGTATCGTGCCTCTTTTTAGACACCCGAACTGGACAGTATTGGCAGCATACAATATGTTTAGGTTGAGTTGTTAATGAAATTTAGAAAATATTTAAAGCCAAACAGATAAGATTTTTTTTTTTTAATAAAATATATCCTACTTTGTTCCATTTCCAGCTGTGAAACAACTTCACTGCAGGAGAAAGCTGGTGTCTCTTTACGTTTTCTGTGATGATCACTTTTTCTTATATCAGCATATTTTTTGATGTCATCATTATGATGTGACTTTAAGGTTACCTAAATTTTCTATTCCTTTTTGAAAATAACATCATTGTTTCTTTCTGAAGATACTTCAGCCATCAAGATAAGCGTAACCTTTAAATTAAATGAAGGAAAATGTAGTTTGAAAAAGACTGAGATGTTTCAAGAAGGTCTGGAACAGATGGTACCAGGTATGAATATAAAAATGCAGGTAAGGAGGTTACGGTCATATATGTACTTTCCAAATATGAAGTACACCAGAGGCAAAGCATAGAGGACTGCAGACTTTCTTTTCTTCACTGACCTCATGAATTGCACTCTTGCCTAGGCATGATTCTTGCAATAGTTATATCACGGGACTTCCCTGTGACAACCTGCAGTCTTGCTAGGAAAGCCTTTCTCCTTTTTTATTTGTATTACTGCCAATAAATTCTTAATAAAATCAACCATTCTTTTCATTCTTTTGATTTTTCCGTTCATTTCTCTCTCAGCCTTCTTTCTGTTCTTTGTTTTCTCACCTGCCTAATGCCTCAGTGAAGAGTCTCCTGGCCATTTATGCTGACTATTGTCACAGGTTATTCCTCTTTTCTTGTCTTTCTTTTATACTTCAGCAGGCCCAGATGGACACAGTGAGGTCAGCTCTTCCATCTGTTCCAAGGCAGAAAAGTATGGCCTGGGAATTCACAAAGTCAGCAGAAAACGGGGAGGAGTACATTAAAAAAAAAAAAAGCCGGGGGGAGAAGTCACGAAACAATAAGATGAATCAGCATGTCAGTTTGTTTGTCCTTACAAGAGTAATAGAGACTACAGTAGATGCTTCGTGAAGAGTTATATACTCCAGGGCCAAAGCTTATTCTGAGTGTTTTCTCTAACTAAATTTATTTCCTCGTAGAAACCTTGAACGTGATCTCCAAAAGCAGTACTTAATTTAAACACCATTATAAGCTAGCATGTTTTTCACACGCTTCATATGAGTGCACGATTTTTTCCCTTGAGTAGCCTGCCTGATGCAGGCAGTGTCATGGTTTTAGGATGCTCTGGATAGCACAAAGGCAATTCATTAGAACCTGCTAGCAAAACCCAAGGAAAGCGGGCTGAGCACTGCAGCCAGGCTCTCATCGTAGCAGCAAATGATGCCTTGGACCTGCTGCAGTGCCAGGGTCTCAGCCCGACAGTAGATCTGTAAGTGTACTGGAGTAATGATTTCATGTGAGGGTGTACCAGTTGAGAAACTGGCTAAATTGTTTACTGTCATGTGAAGTTAATCATTTGCTCCTCTTTAACTCTTCATGACAACAATATATGCTGAGCACTAGTGAATGTTCAATAATGTAGCTGGCCAAGCTTTTGCTTCCTTTGATTTTGTTCATACAGAGAGACATAATTCAGTAATGGAGAGTTTCCACTATGTAAACCTAACATGCAGCTCTGGCAAGAAAGTTCATGGAGCCATCACTAGACTGACAGCAACTAGAGAAATTTTTATCACTGCGGACTTTGAGCTTGAAACAAGCCAAAAGGAGGTAACAGGTTGGTTGGAAAATAACCCAAGGTGCGGTTTGAAGCTTCTTGGCATTTGCTCCTTAATTTCTGTATTTTTCACTTCTATCTGTGTGCAAAATGATAATGAAAAGTATCTCCTGTTTTGAAAATGAATTTTATTGCTTCAAAAGAGTGAGGGATAGGGATAACTTCAAAGATCAAAGAGCTGCCCATTGATTAAAGTCTTGTGGTCTGATGAATTTTCTTCTAGCCTGGTGGTGCTGTCCTTGAGGATTTCAGATTTGTTCCCAGAGTGGCTTTCTCAGTTATTTGCATAGCTGGTCTTCTGAATTGGGATTTTTGTGCACGGTCACTTATAGCAGCTTTCACCCTTGATGCTTTTCAGACACATGTGATGTGCGCTGTGCTCGGAAGAAGACTGAAAAGAGGTTCCGTAAAACCATTCGGACCCTACGGAAGACAGTCAGCAGGGACCAGTTCCGCATTCGTGTCTCTGGCATGGACCATGAAATGGCCAGAAAGTCTCTCAAGCTATCAGAGCCACAGCAGTCTTGTGTAGGACAGATGCACGTGGGTAACAGATGTGGTAAGTGAAAGTAAAGTAGGAGCAAACCACCACATGTATTTCAGTTTTGTTGTGGTCTGATGAGCCTGGTAGGATCATGGGATGCTTATCAGGGACAGAGGACGGCTGTGTAGGAAGAAGTAGGAGTTACTGTTCGTGCTACTGAGATGTGCCCCTCAGTGTGTTTGTTGCTGGCAATTGCTGTGTTACAGAGTACAGTAAGGCCTCAGTGTACTACACTTTGTTATAATTGATGCACAGCCTACAGTAAGCTCAAAGGTAGAAAATGTGGGAATAACATCAGGCACCAATGGCCTTGGCATCATCAGTGTTATTTTTATGCCTACATTTAATATCCAGTGTAACACTGTGTTTCTGAACTTGAGAATTCTCCCTTGTTCCAAAGAAAAGGCCGGGCAGAATTTGAAACAGTCACATTCTCTTTGCTAATAAAGCTCTGAGTCCCAGAGATTCTTCATCACAGTTATAAATCATGGAAAATAGGGGTTCTATAGATCAGTACTGAAAAAAATCTTAAATATCATGGCGCTGGAGGGCACCTCAATAGTGCAGCCCATAATAAATGCTTGCAAAACACAAAAGTTAAGGAGAGGGGTCAGATGTTATCTTAACAGAGGCCTAACAACCGTGATGGCTGATTCAGGCTGCATAAGGTAGGTGGCATGTAGGTGGTTTTGTGAATCAGCAAGCCTCTAAAATGCGTGTCAGATTGAATTAGTACATCTTCCAGCAGCAACCCATTTGGCCTAAGAATAGGTTTTCCAATGTGAAAAACTTGGATTCACAGAATAGAAAAATGAATTGGTGTTGTTTAGAACATCTGTTGCAAGCAAGCAGACTAGGGAATTACTCAGGAATTATGTCATAAAAAAAGCTGCAAGTTTTCTTTTTTTTTTTTTTGCAATGAGTCTGGAAAACTTGGGAAAGCTCACCAAGATGAGTTTACATGGGTGTTTTCAAGCTGTTGCGTTGGATGCTGGAGGATGGCTTGGACAAACTCTGTCTCAGTCTATGGTACAAAGCACAGTATGGCTTTCAAGCCATTTGTGATTTCATCTGGAAAAATAGCAATGAGTAAGCTAAAAATACTGCAGGTAGAGAAGCATGAGTTACAGTTAGCAACTGGAACAGGAAGGAAACAAGTTTATATTTTTTCAGGTAACTGCAGAACCAGTTTTAATTTCTCAGTACAAATGACCTTCTTACGTGGCATTTCTGTGCTAGTTCAGGGGAAAAAGGCACTTTTGGAGGATGCCTGGTAAACTTTTTGGTAAGGTGAGCACAGATAGCCTTTCTGTGGTTAAAACAGACACTAATCATATGAAGACAAGTGTTTTGAAGAACAGCTTTTAAAAAGCCTCTTCTGTCACTGAATTGGTACCACAGTTTGCTCTGTACATCTTAACAGGTACTGCTGTGAGCAGTGGAACTAGCGAGACCTGATTCCCTGTGGATGTCATGCCTTTTGGTTTGATTTGCTCGTGCCTAAAAAGATGCAGTCACCAAATGAATCTTCATTTCTTCAGCTGTATTCAGACCATATTCTTGTGCAGATTTTCTGTGATCAAATAAGAGATGGAACTTGTACCACAGCTTTTGACTTGCATGGATGCTAAGAAGGTCTCTCACGTCCACTTGCATTTTGCCCACTTCTTTACATTAAACATACAAAAGGTACCTTTGAAACCTCTCTGCACCCTTTGTCAGATTGCTGGCAGTTGGACAGAAAGTTCACTAGTTGTTGAGGGGACATAAAAGTACACACAGAGGCGGTGTTATTACACACGCCTCATTTCCTTAGAAAAAGCTGATTGTCCCAGTGTGCATGGTAAAGGCAGCACAGGGTGGGTGTTGCTGCTGCTTTGACTGCCAGTCAGAAGGAGCTAAGACAGACTGGGCAGAAGAGAATGGATTGGGAACAGTGTGGAAGAAGACGAAGAAGCTAGCTCAGGGATGGGTGTGGGAGAGTCAGGGGGGTTTGTGTTGTTTTGATCTGACTGTTTTGCAGAGCTGCTGAGAACTTCTGGACAGGGTTGGGGACATGCTTATCTGGACATGCTAATGATTCTGGGCAGAAAGAGGTACGAGGTCAGCAGATTAATTCAGTGCAGGTAGTGGATGTGGTCTCTAGACAGGCAGAGAACTTCGGCAAAGGGATTTCACTCAGTCTAATCAGAGCAGTAGGAAGCAGTGAGGGAACTGAGTAAGTCTAGGGAAAATCTGCTGTGATGCAGACAGTGAGTCAAGTGCAGGTTTTAGTTAATTGTTTTCAACTACTTTTTTCTTTTTCTAAACAAAATACTTGCAGTATGTCTAGGTTAGATATGGATCCAGACAGTCTTGTACTGGTCCTCTTCCCGTGGTAGGCTTCTCCTGGCGCAGTACTGTCTCAAACATTAGTGATACCTCAGCAGCATAAGAGGGAAAGTCCAGCTTCTTCTCTGACAGCTCTTGTCCTGAAGAACTGACCTGCAGCTGCAGCAGTAAACTAACTTCATTTGGTTTCACACTTTTGGTGAGATAATTTTGTAAAAATCTGACAAGAAGAAATGAATTATCAAATGGGAGGAGGGGTGCTATTTTTTTCTGCTAACATGCTTGCTCTGACAGTCATAGATTTAAGACATAAATCCTTAGAATATATAACCATCTCAAGCGTCCTAAATATGTGAACTGATACAACACAGTAACTTAAAGGGTGCTCCTTCTGAGTCAGTTTGCTTCAGTTGTTGGTGATTTTCCTTGTAAAGTCAAGGCATCATTCTGAAGAAAATGGTGAATTGGTGGATCATGACCTCCTTTATGAGGTTCACCTTCTCAGCCGCTGCGATACTACAGCATTTGTCTGCAGGAGCAAACGCTCAAAGGCTAACCTGTTGAAAAGAGGGGAAGAGCCTTTAAATGTCTTTGTAACTGTTAATCCTGGTTCCCTGTGGGCCCCTCTCTTCCCCCTCCTCCCCTTTTCTTCACGTTTTTGCATCAGAAAAGCTTTCACTTTTTTTTTTTCCTTCTTTAAAACAGCTGCATGAGACTCAAGATCTGTTTTTTAATGGGTATTGAAGACAAAGACAGTGGCTGCAGAAATGAAGTCTACTAGAGGCAATTGATTTTTTTTGTTCATTTAGAGAAAAACAATCAGGTTTCTGAAAAAAGGGCAAGGCCAGCCAGTGGAATTCTGATTGAGTGTCATTATTTGCAGATCTCCAGATCTTGTTTCGACTGGGTATTTCCCATGTGTCAGGTGGGACCATGCAGTTTCTAGTTTTATGAAATGTTTGGTTTCATTTAAGCAGATGAGAGGAAAAGTTTGAACTCTTAGAGATGTGCCCCCATCCCCCCTTTATTTTTTTTTTGTGTGTTTTTATTGGTGGTTTGTTTTTCTTTAAAAAGGGCTCATTTGTATCACCCTAATTTCATGCACAGTCCTATGGATTTCCATGGGATGATTTCTGTGTTGACATAATGTCCCTATAATTAATGTTACTATGATTTGAACCTAACACTAAGTCTGTTTTGTTATGCTAAACTGGGTTCTAGTGGGTGCTGTGAGTTTCTAAACAGGCTTTTCTCATTATGCCTTCTCTGTGCTTCAGTGGGGTTAGATGGGTGACCTCTGGAATATTTCTAGGTGGAAGATGGGGAGGAACTGGGAGCTGTTTACAGGGAATTGATTGGTTCAGATCAAATGGAAAAGTTTTGTTTTGGCCCAGGCTGATTTTACATACTTCCTGCCTTTTACTGTCTCAGACCTGTATTCCTTCTGTGGATGCTGTCACAAGCATGGCCTACCATCCTGCTCACCTGCCATATTTGACCTGCGTCACAAATGACCAGGGGCAGCCAGTGAAAGTGGAAGGCGGGGAAAGAAACAGGGCCTGAAGGAGTGGCAGTGTAGCTCCAGTGAAGCCTAAGGGACCTCAGATTACTGATGAGCAAAGTTGAAACAAAATGTCAGCCTTCTTTCCGTGCTCAGAAACTGTCAAATTGCAGAAGTCCTAACAGTTGATCTGCCCTAATGCTTGTATAAGCATAGTCTTGATATCACCTTGACCTTTATCAAGTAGTCTGGCTGCTGACCACCTTATTTGACTTTGTACCCACAAACACAAGGTGCTAGAGACTTGAGATTTTTTTCTTATTGTTTGTTGGCTGGAGTGTGGGAACATGCTATGATGGGGAATGAGAAAGTTGTGTTTTATGCTGTAATAAAGCTTAACAGGACGAGTCCTCAGAATCCTGGAAACCAGAAATCAGCTGGAGCTCACAGTGTGTCTCAAAATAGATTTAAGGCACAGAAACAGACTGTCTGGTGCCTGATCTTTCTCTTGCTCTCAGAATTCAGTCACACAGTGCATCTAAGAATGCCCTGTATTGAGGATCTTGTTGATGTCTGTGGAGATCTAAGTTTACTTTCTCAATGCAATTAAAAAAAAATTGTCATTTTGCTAAATAATCTTGGAAGATTTAGATTAACTCAGCTTTGTTCCATGGAGAGCTCTACCATTTTACAACATGCAATTTCAAGGAAAGTAAGGTGCAGATGATAAAACTGATGAAAGAGATCTGATGAGATAAATTCTGAAATGTAACGTTTCCATGTAAGTTGTGGGTTTGGTTCCTGCCTGGGACAGGTTTCCTTTGAGCTCTGTTAGCCAACCTACTGTTACGCTGGAGTCTGAGCAAGTTCAAGAAGTAAAGTAGCATTTTGTTCAAAACACAAACACAACACACACACACACACACAGAGAAAAAAAAAAAGCCAAAACCAAACCACTCCAAACTTGACATGTGGTTAAAAGAAAGGGTAAAAAAACCAGGCTAAGATGAGAGAGCAGATAGTAAAGAGTCTGCAGTAAGGCCACTCGACAAGAAATCAGAGCTTTGAGCCATAGAGGTTTTTGAAAGAAGATTTGCACTGGTCTTTCATTGCTTCTGGGTTTCTGAAGTCAGTAGCCACTTCTGAAAGTCACCTTTACTAACCTTGTCTTGCCTTGTTATGGAATGGTAAATAGTGCTCTTTCCTTACCTTATTAGAAGTGCTGTAATGAAAGCCTTCATTCATTCATGTGTGTTGAGTTACACAAAGAGTAGAGAGATGAGTGTTCTGTAGGAATGTTTATAAATGAAGAAAGGCTTGAAAAGTGTGGGAGCAAATGAATGTGTGTCCTTATGGAAGCAGAAGTCATGTGTGGTGGAAAAAGTTAGAACCTAGAGCTAAGACTTCCTCATTAGCTTTCATTGATAAGCTATGGAGCATTGCTTAACCTGGTGTATTTTATTTTTAAGCTAAGGAGGAAAACTCACTATTCTAAGTGTATCAGCCATAAACAAAGCTTTTCATCATTGATCATGACCAGTAGTTAATGCCCTGCTTGTTGTTAGTCATATATCCTGAAATGAAGCCAAGGCCAATTTAACTTCCTAACAAAACAGCTATTCACTGAGTGATTTATTGGAGCTATAAACTAAATCTAACAGTTTATTATCGTAACAGGTCTTTAAAAGGACAGAATTTTTCAGTATAGCTGGACAACTGCAACAGTGTTTTGTGTCTTTCTAGAGCAGGATAATTATTAAAAACTGGCACTGAACCAGTTCTTTTGTGAAAAGTTTGAAAAACAGTATTTTTCAGTTACCTGTAAATATTGCTGGAGTTGTTAGATAACATTAAGGTGCCTGTTTAAGTAAAATTGGTTGGATTGACTTAGTGCTAATTAGGCAGTATTCAGTGCACAGATAATCCTTATCAAAGAACCAGTATCAGAGGAATAGGAAGAATATTTGTGCTTTAAAAGTCTGAGTTTAGTGAATTTGCATGATTACTTGTTGCGCTCGAGGTTTTCACATAATTCAGTAACACCAAGAGTTTTGAAGTATGAATACTTATAGAAATCTGGAAGTACATTTTTGGCACCTTAGGTTCAGTAGTAATTATTTCATAAAGAGTTTTATTAGCTAGAAAGAAGAGAAAATCTCTCTGTAACAGCTCTGTATAGATGTACGGAGAGTACTGAACAGGCCTAGTGTCCAGCGTAGCCTAGAAACAAAGCACGAAATCCATTCTAGCTCACAGAAGAGCTCACTGCAGCAAAGCGTATCAGTGTCTGTTTCAGTTTTACAGGGTACATTGTATGTATTGAGTTCTATCTGTTGTTAGCATTCAATTCTGAAATCCTGGTTCCTACTCCCAGATAAAGAGGACAGCAGTTTCACCTTTGAGTTTCAAGTCATGTGAAGGCTCAATAATGTACTTTCATCTATAATGTATAGGTTAAAGCAAGTGTATTCTTCCTCATCTAGATCAGTGCTCACCAGGTGAATATTCTCCTGACGGCTTCAAACCCTGTCTGCCATGTCCCCTTGGAACATACCAGCCTGAAGCTGGAAGAGTATCCTGCTTTCCTTGTGGAGGAAGTCTAACAACAAGACACAGCAGTGCATCCTTGTTTCAGGACTGTGAGACCAAAGGTGAGGTCAAGATTTACTTGCTCAATTGAGTTGCTCCAAGGGAAAAGTAACTGCTGCTGCTACAAGTGGGGCATTTAAAGCAGGGTCATCCTGTTTTCAAGGATCTCTCCTTCTAGGGGTCTCATAGTTGGCTGGCCTGGCCTGGCTGCAGGGAAAATCAAGAAAGCCTCAATTCCTTTTATAACTGATTTTCATACAAGACTTGAAAAGGGGTTGAGAAGTACATGGAAGTTGATCAGGGAAGTTGTTGACCTGTGAAGAGTCATATAAAGGAGCAGCAGGGAGAAAAAAGTCTCCCAAGAAAATCAAGACCAGTATGTTGTATTGACATTTGGGGTTTGAGCACAGCAGCAATGTGAAAATGTGAAGGAAGGAGTTGCAGTTCTAGAGGATAAGTAAGAAAATAGTTTCTTCATGTTCATAATGAGAAACTGGCTTGGATGCCTTGGGATATGCCTAAAAAGCTAGTATTCAGGTTAACCATGCAGTACCTCAGACAGCCCTCTAAATTTGATACAGCGGAGCTAACATGCAGTCAGCTCCCATGGTTTTCTTCACAGGAGAGAAAATCAGGTAAGGACCCTATCTTTAAATATTGAAGAATTTTGTTAGCATCTTAGTTACCTAAAATGTAAAAAGCTGAAATACAGCTATGAAGTTGTCCTTGAAAATGCTGTTAAAAATAGGTGTCTATGGAGAGAGTTGAAATGTTGATCAGTATAACTGTTTACTCAGTGTCTTAAAGCATGGGTAAAACCCCATGGCTTACATTAAGATCACCTGAATAAGAAGTGTTAATAGAAAATCTACTGCTGTAGTTTAGAAATAAAGGATAGAAATATGTTCCTGATGCAAACATTTGGTAGTGGTTTGGATTTAAGAGATCTCTCTAGTGTCAGTGAAGATATGTTTCTGTTGAGAACTGCAACATAATGAAAGAATTTTGAAGTATGGTTGAAGAATTAATATTACTGTTAACAATGTGATAGCTAATAGATTTCTTCAGTGAAGAATTACTGAATCCACAAATGCTGTTGTTTCATCTTAATTTTGTAAAGTTGAAGCACTAAAAAACCATGTTAAAAACCTTGGATTGAGATAAGAGGAACTGATTTTGGTTTTATATAACATAAATAAAAATGAGGTTCAGTTTTCAAAACAGAGTGGAGATTAAAGGAATTTATTTGTATTAACTGGAATGAAGAGCTCAGGGATTTGCATGTGGAAGAGGCCACATGAGACATGGAATCACAGATGCAAGAACTATTTGGAACTTGTATCTGAAGCATTTGGATTGGGGGTGGAGCATGTAGGGAAGGACTCCAGGCTAAGCTATCTTACAAAGCTCAGTAAGATGAGGGTTATGTGGGAGTAAGCAGAGCTTAAAAGGAATAGAAAAAAGACTGTGCAATGCAGAAAACTACATTTGAAAGGTAAGTTAGTAAATTATTTTGATGTTTAACCTGACAAGTAAAGTTGCCAAATGAAGTACAGGAGTAGGAAAATATTTTAATTTATTTTAATCCCAGAAAGAAAAGGGCAAGGAAAAAGAAGCAAGGTGGTGATGGAGTTAAGAGCAGAGATATAGCTGATGCTCTTGACTGCTTTCTGTAAGGTTCCAGTACAGATGATGATGGGCAGAGATTCAGATGCATACTAGCTAAGCAAAATCAAATGAAAGGAAGCATATTAGAAGTGTAAGCAAAGGTTACAGATTGCACTGAGAGAAAGAAATCTTCCTGACTGTATGCAGAGAAGTAGAAAAAAAGGTTGCAGGTCAGCTAGAGAAGATTTTTCTTCTATGTCTGTCCATCTCATGTCTAAAACTTCCATAAAATCTGTAATGTTTATGAAAAAGTTTGTGTGTCAGAATGGGGTCTCTTTGGTGATGCAGGGGGTGCTCTCAGCAAGTCCTGTGAGGGCTATAGCTTATATGTCTAGCTACCATGATGATTTGCATGACATGATGAAATAAAGTGGCAATGGATCTGGTAGAGGTGGCTGTACCCTGACTCACAGCCTGTTGTTGCAAGACAGTGTGTGATCATGAGAGAAGGCAATGTATCAGTTTAGTCACTAATATTGATGCAATATGCCACTTGCAGAAGGCCGGAGTTTTTCACCTCTGCTTGTGGTGAGCTCATCACCAGGTTATACTAGGATGAAGCAGCAATGCACATGCTGCTTGGCATAAGCAGGTGAGAAAGAAGGGTTTAGTATTTCCGCATACATTTCCACATAATTCCAAGTTAAATGTCAGTGACAAGACCATTTGGTAGCACACTGTTCTACTTGGTGTCCTGCTTACAACATCATGGTGGTGCATGATTTTCTTACTGCTTCCACACAGAACTGCTCTACAGTGTTGCATTTGTGACTTTTGAACTTTCACGAAGTCACCTGCCAAACTAAATCTGTTCAATTGCTTTGCTTTATAACCCTCATAGTTTATGAACGTGGCATTTCAGTTACTGAAATTATACCATGTCTTTTAAAAATGCACAAAATCTCATGTGCTGCTGCCGATTTTTTTTAACCATGTTGCCTATTTAATTACTATCCAGTTCAGTGTTCACCAGGCCATTTTTATAATACCACAACTCATCGATGTATTCGCTGCACAGTTGGAACATATCAGCCTGAGTTTGGACAAAATTACTGCATTTCATGTCCTGGAAACACCACTACTGATTTTGATGGGTCGACAAATATAACACAGTGTAAAAGTAAGTAAAGCAAGATGATTTTGATGATCTCTTACAAATAAAAATATTGGGCCATTAATATTCAGAATAGCCCTAAGGTCAAAATTTAGCTTTGCTTCAGGGAGCTTGAAGAGAAGGCAGTGGTGCTGCTCCTCTTTTGCTGCCTGCCTGCATCTCATCCCACATGGCTTACTGAGGTCCATGAGAGACCATTTCTGCAGACTGGTTCCATCATTCTTATTAAGGTAAGTGATGATTGTGTCTTGCCAGTTGGTGCTGGGCCACTCTGTATATTACTATTAAATCTTTTATCCCATGATATAACAGTCAAAGTGTCACTCCTTGGCACTTTGATTTCTTTCCCTTCTATTAAAAGGAATGAAAGGTGGCTCAAATTTAATAGCTCTAGTTTTCTTCTGAATAGCAACCTTTGAAAGAGGCAATTACAAAACCACTGTTACAGATTATGGTAACTGTAGTGCAGGTAGCTGAAGGTAAATTAAAAAAGGAAAGCAGAGGTCAGAGAAATGTTTCCTCAGAAGAACCTCTGGAGCCACTTGTATACACACAGATGCATATCACACTTCAAGCATCTGTTCCCTGGGCATGTCACACATGCGTATCACTGTTATGCTGCTGTAGTGTCCTTGTGGCCGCGGACTGCTAGGAAGCACAGGCAAAACATCCTGCACTAGGGTTCACCCTCTCTTACTGCCAGCAGTGCTGATTTGTGCAGAGAAAGGGCCATCTATACTCCCTGTTTTGTGCTGCTGCAAGCATGGTACCTGAGCAGGGTGCCTCAGACTCCAGTTAAACTTCAGCTGATACTTCTATAAAGATGTTCTGTCTGATACAAGCAAGTGGAGCATCCTTGCTATATCATTTCTTTGTCCTCTTACAAGTGCCTTGCCACTTGGCTGTGACTCGCTTGATAGCAGCTGCTCTGTTAACAGTGGCTGGTCTGTATCTTATGTCGCGGTGATGATTAAAACAAAGGTAGATACAGGCAGCAGCGTGAAATGAAGCTGGCAAAGGGAATTGTACCTGCATCAAATGCAGGCAGAAAAGTTTTTGTGTCTGTCACCTATGTCCTGTTTTCTGACAGTGATTGTAGAGAGAGCTGTAGGATGACCTCGCTTTGCCTAGTCTTACATGCTGTGTTGCTTTTTCAGATAGGCAGTGTGGAGGTGAACTTGGAGATTACACTGGATATATTGAATCACCTAACTATCCTGGGGACTATCCTGCGAACACTGAGTGCACCTGGAACATTAACCCACCACCAAAGCGCCGTATTCTGATTGTGGTTCCAGAAATATTTCTACCTATAGAAGATGAATGTGGAGACTACCTGGTGATGCGAAAGAGCTGTAAGTCTGGTATATCTACTGAGGCATATGGTATCTATCTTGGTGTGCACCACAGGTTTCTCACATGCATTGCTATTTATGTAAATGAAATGTAGCCTGGCTGGCCTCTACTTGTGAGTAGAAATTTCTTTAAATGACAGATTGAGAAATCCTATTTGGTAACATTGCTCCATAGGTTCAGATAAAACTAGGGTGCAAGGCCATAATGCCATTAGCTCTGAGAGAAATACTGTTAGGAAGGGGTGGATGGTTCAAGCTCTTTAGATATGAATTGTGCGAAGCAATTCTAGCCTGGGTTAGGAAAGAAGAGGTGCTTGCTAGTCCCTACAGGTGGCTGGTGCGTGAAAAAACAGCTTCAGTTTCTGGTGTAGGCAGATCCCTTAAACAGTAGATCGTGGGCTTTTTTGTTGCTTTGGGGTTTTTTTTAGGAAAAGGGAGAACATTCCTTAACCTTGACCATTCACTAATGGTCTGCCACATTCAAGTTTTCTTAACACCAGAAAGCATTTGTTATGCTAGCTTAACCTATTTTCTAATTGTGCATCAGTATGAAGCATTGTCAGATAACTGCCTATTGTGTGTTTTCTTTGAAAGCTTCTTCCAACTCTGTAACCACGTATGAAACCTGTCAAACCTATGAGCGCCCTATAGCTTTCACTTCTAGGTCTAAGAAGTTGTGGATCCAGTTCAAGTCGAATGAAGGAAACAGTGCCAAAGGATTCCAAGTTCCTTATGTAACATATGATGGTAAGCGGATGTGAGCAGCTAAGCCAAGGTGGACTAGTGCAGCTGCAGCAGTGCAGAACTCCTTGCTAAGCAGCAGGGTTACCCAGCGCTCTCAGCAGTGTTGCTATGAGACTACTTCCAGTAGCTGTTCTTATTTAGGGCTGGTTTAAGGAATTCTGCTTTGCACTGCAGTCTTAAGTGCCACTGTTCTTCTGGTCTTTTGCAGACCTAAACAAAGAGCTGGGATTCTGGGCTCTGACCTGCATTTCTGTGCCTTCCCAGTTCTGGATTGTAGTGCACCCCCAGTTAGGAACTGGGCAAAGTCCAAGTGCCTCGGATTTATCATGTTGTTGCTACCATCTGTATTCCAGTACCAGATACTAAAATGTCTGTATTGAAAAGAAACCTGAGGGGCAAGAGTTTCACCCTATCCTTGTCAGAGTCACCAGGAGTGAAACTGGAGCTGAGGCTTTACACTTCAGCATAAGTGATGTGAAAATGATAATGCATGTTTGTGTTCACACTGGATTGATTGTGAAGCACTCATCCTTGCAGACTCATGGTCTGCAGGGTTTCATCAACAATGGATAATTAGTTTTTTAGGGGAAACCTCTCATTTTGAAGTGTTTCAAGTTTTGATTGACCAAGGGGGTTGCCTTTTGAGAAAGTTTCCTCTTACCATTTGGTTTTCTTTTTTTTTTCCCTTACTGTAAAAGAAAAAAAAGCCAATACCAGGTTGTGCGTACTTACAAATAAGTTTCTGCAATGCAGTTGGTTTGAAGCAGGCTACTTGGTTACAATGTGCACTACAGTCCTAAGTGCATTATGATTTCTTTTGCTTTTGACAGATTGATGCTGAGCAGCTCAGCAGAGTGCACTGTTTTCATAGTAAACAGTATTTGTAGTTTATTTACAGAAGAACATTTGGAATATTTTCTAACTACTAATCTGAGGGTCAAGTAGCACTGGTTCTTTTGGAGGTAGGGCTTACATTTGTGACCAAAGTGAACCTGCAAATTGTTCTCTTGTGTACATTCCCCATAGAGGATTACCAAGAACTAATAGAAGACATTGTTCGGGATGGCAGACTTTATGCATCTGAAAATCATCAAGAAATACTTAAGGTATATTGCTTCCACTAAATATGCTGGTTTTGATTGAAAATGACACTTACGTGCCAGTGAATGTGCTTCCTGCTCTGCATCAGATCTGTTCCTTGGTGCACTAGACACACGCCACTTCAAGGAAGTGGGGTGAATCAGTGGGGTAACCCTCTGCTTGGGAAAATAAAGGTGGATCAGACTACAAGGGAAATCTAAGGTGGAGATATCCCCTCAAGCGTCACGTATGCTGTGCTGAAGGAATGAGTGGAACAAACTGAGGGGCATGGGATTTAGTCTCTTGGAGAAACACTTGGTACTGCTCCTTGTAGCCTGTAAATTAGTAAGGGCTTTTCCTCCCTGGACAAAAACCCATCTCTTTATGGATTTCCTTTCTTTGACACTTGATGAGGTGACAGTTGAATGGGCAAGTTCCCATGTAACCTTTTCTTGTGTTGGATATCAGAGCCAGTGTTTGTGCTTGTTTGATTGGTTGGGGTTTTGTTTGGGGTTTTTTTTGTTTGTTTATTTTCTTGTTTGCTTCTTGTTGTTGCAAGTATGAGGATGGAAGTAACCTGGTTCTGGTAATAATAAATGTGAAACTTCAGTGACTTCCCTGTGGCTTGAATGTCAGTCTTGCTCCAGTAGCTTCTGAGCCTCAGAAACATTAGCACTCGAAAATTAAAATGCCCATAATATTTTATGAATTAATCATTCATTAAGATGTGGTAATACTGATCCTAACTGTGCTGTGGAATTACTGTGAAATCTGCTTTCCTTTTTCTAGGACAAGAAACTGATAAAAGCACTGTTTGATGTGTTGGCACATCCACAGAACTACTTCAAGTACACAGCCCAAGAGTCAAGAGAGATGTTCCCAAGATCCTTCATTCGGCTGCTGCGCTCCAAAGTTTCCAGATTTTTGAGGCCTTACAAATAGTTGGCACTGTTCTTACAAAACTAACCAGCCCTGGGCATGCACAGAGGGGTTGTGGTAGGTGGGGCTGTTTTCTGTGTTTTACACACTGGCAGAGAAACTCCAGGGAAGCTTGCCAGCTCCGTTCTTGGCAGAGTTTGGCTTTCTCAGCTAATATAAATATTTTGTTGAACAGAATTTTGATTCCTTTCCAGATAATACCTGTTGGGTACCAAGGATGCTTCATGGGTCTCTGAATTAGAGACTGTCCATCATTTCTGTAGCTAAATGGTGCCAAGCAAAAGTTTGTAGAGCTCTGCCCTATTGCTTCATCGGTAACTCTAAACGCTAATGTGGACAGAGAGTCTAAGTAGTGTGGTTTGGGATGAACTCCTGGGCTGCCATTAATGCATGTTACCTCAACAAAGCTATGTTTGTGTTTGGTGTTGCTGAAAGTGAGAACAAGATTGATGTCTCTCTTAATTTTTGCTACAAAGGAAATTCAGAGCTAAGATTGGAATAGTTTTAGTACAAACCAGTGAGTCCAAGAATTGCACAAGGTATAATTTTTCTCTGAACTATATATTGTGTGAGGCAAATGGAGGAATAAGCAAAGGGATGAATATTAGCTTGAATGTTCTGGGTCTGGATAAAACCGTGTTCATGCTGATGCTCTATTGGTTTAAAAAGAGTGATACCAGAACAAAACCAGGGCACCAGAGTAGTGGAAAATAGACCCTGACCTGCTGGACACTTCCATTATGGAGGCTGCAGATGTTACAGCAGAACAGATTCTTTGCTAAATCTCAATGCTCTCCTTTTGCATAGGCCTGAGGCAACATGAGGCATTGGCTTTTCCAAGTAGTATTAAAAATCTGTTCTCTGAGCACCAGCAGGTGAACACACAAGCTCCATTTTAGATGCAGGCTTTGAATAGGTTATGCTTTTGTACATCACTGTTTAAACCTGTATAAGGTTCTTATATGAGTCTCAATCCTTATATTCCTTATCTTGTCTGAGCACCTTGCAATGACCCTGCGGAGCAGAGAAGGACTGCTTTCCTTGTCTTGCTGGAGAGAAGTAGCTGTACAAAGGTATTCCTCAGCCAGACTGTGGCCACAGAGCGATCTGTGGCAAAATGATCCCAAGCTCTGTGTCCTTTTCCTCAGGTTGTGTCTTATGTGACAGAAGGCTATACCGAAAGGGCCCGTAGAGAAAACTACATTGATCAAAATATTGTCTCAGTGCTTTTCTGTCCACACTTCCATTACATCACTGTTCTTTGGCCATCCAAACCATTTCCTTGCGGTAATGTACCTTCTGGGCCTTCTATCTTGAAGGCAGATGGCTGCAGTCCTGCTTATTTGGAAATGGACTTATGACTTCTGCCTTTTAGTCACTGTCAGTGCCGGTGGGTACCAAACTTCCTCTCTGTGCCTCTGGTACTGAAATTTCACAGTGTAGCCAGGACAAATGCTCCCTTTCAGATCTCCCTGGATTTCATTGCATTAGTATGTGGTATTTAACTGTTTTACGTGAATAATACTCTGCCTGCATTGTGACAGATGAAATCCTTATCAAGAGCAAGGATCTGAATCTCTTTCCTGTTTGGAGCAAATAAATACTACCAAATGCAGCCTTGCTGAACTATTGTGGCATGGTAGCCGTATTCTATGGCATGTGTGGCAGTGCAACCTGTCATGTGGTAAGGACATGTCTTCATCCTGGTGTGATGGGAAGGGGCAGTGGCCACAGGCTACAGCTGGAGAGCAGAGCTTCTTGGAATGGGGTTCATGTGATGCTGTGTTTCTTTTGCTACTGCCCTGAAAGAATTGCCACTCTGTGGGTGGAGAAGGGAAATGTCTTGTGTTGCTGCCAAGAGGGTGAGCTGTGTCCTTGCTGACTGCTTTGGGACTCCTGCTCCACCTCAAGAGCTGCTTGTGGGTTTGTGTGACAGGGTGGTGAGCACCCATTCCAGGGATAGAGCTGCCACGCCTGTAGTAGAGGGGGGCAGAAGAAGGGAGGCAGGGAATGAATTAGTAGAACAGAAGGGGAGGAACCCAAGTCCTTGTGTGTTCCTGCCTGGTGTGTTTCATCCTGGACAAGGTACTTGCTGCCATCATGGGGAGGGAGGACAGGGGTTATCTAAAAGAAGGTATGGGTCAGCGTGATCGGTGAGAGGAATGGCTAAGGGAGGCTGAAACAAGAGGAAGGGTGTTGAGAAAAGCTTTCTACGTCTGTGGAGAAGTGTATTGTGGTGGTGAGATCTTGGGAAGGTATTTCAAGATAGTTTCCCTCTGGCTGAGCAGCCCCTACCTCTCTGCTCTTTGTGGCTTCTAGTGCCAGATGCGGTGTGTCAGTGAATTGCAGTGACCCACCAACCATCCCTATGTGGCAATGGAGCACTTTGAAATGGTGAGACGCTGCATTTCTGCTCTGAGTGCATGGGTTCTGCTGGTGGGGCACTGGGAGGAGAGGACCGTGGTGAGCCAGCTTCTGGGCCAACCCAGCAGAGTGGTTTTGCTGTGGTTTGTGTGGTCTCTGCCCAGGGAAGCAAGCCAGAATATTGCTGTGCTCCCTCCCAAGAAGGCTACAGATCTGAACACTTCTGTTTTATGTTGCTGAACAACCCACAAATCAGAGTGATTGGTTTCAACAAAGATTCAAGAAAACAAAAGCTGTGAAACATCCATTTATTTTTAATTTGTGAAATTGGGCTTTCTTGCTTTGTGTGTGAGTTACTGACTTGAACTCCGTGTTTGTTGCACTGTACCTCATCTTGTTGTCACACTGTTCCAGCTCTGCCCAGCTGCTCTGGGACCAGTGTCTTGCCTTCAGTCTGTACAGTGGGTCTCAGTATTGCATCTCCATTCCCCATTTGTGCACAGGACATTTTCGTTGTCTGTGTCTAAGTGTGGTGTACAGTTTAAGGCTGAGGAGAAAAACCTGCTCTTGAAGAATCCTTGCTCCACAGCCCTGTTCGTTTTCTATACAAAAAGCAAATGATTCAGAAGCACTTCTCTTTCCCTTGATCTAACATTATGAATCAAATTTCCTCTTTTACTGTTGATCCTGTGTGTGCAGTAAAAAGTGAAGAGGGAATTTTTGCCACCTCAAATGTTGGGAGGAGTGATAGCTGTTGCAGAATGCTGTAACCCTTGGCATTGTATCTTCATAGCGATGGTAGTGGCTCTGTAGAAATTTTAATTTCTACTTTCTGTGTGGTTGTAGACTGATGTTATTTTTTTGGCAACAAATGAGTCAAAAAATGTTTAACCTTATAAAACTGGATTTAACTTTTGAAATAAGGATTAGTGTTAACTGGGTGACATAATGTCACCTACATGAGATAAGCATAAGGATCTTTTTTCATAATGTAAATTAATGTAAAATGTTTCAGACTGTTGCTTTTAATAACAGAAATAAACCAGTGAATTTTTAGTTGCATGAAAACCTTGAGTAATATTTTTAATTGTCTTTGCTGTCCTAAATAATAGTTGTGTGTCAAAACGGATGGTTGTGCAGCAAGTTATTGCACATCAGATAGACTATCCTGGGAACATCTGCTTACTGTTTCATGTAATATATTATTAGCCTGCATCTATACCCATAAAGATACAGTTCTTAGTATGTTTAGTGGTGCACATATTTCTGGTTAGTGTAATACCAGAATTATCCTGGTGCCAATTCTAATAATTATGCTAAAAATTATTTTATTATTAACCAGCTCTATGAAGGCAGAATAAACTACGCGAAGTAACTCCAAAGTATTTTATTAGTTGGTATATTAATCTGATCTTTTTCTAAAAAAATTGAAAAAACAAACACCCTCCCAACCCCCCTTGATTAAAGTTATAAATAATAATGAAACCAAACCAAAACAGGGTAAAAAGCTGTGTTAAGACACAAATTCCCAGGATATTTTTAAGATTACACCACAGTTTCATCAGAGCTTTTCATTAAATCCACTGATTTAATTTCTTAGAATTGAAAAAGTCACAGGGAATGATAAATTAATTGATCTACAATAATTTTTAATAGTTTTTCTGTATTTGTTTCTGTGCTTTACATTGAGATTATGAACTGTAGTCAATCTACTAAAGTTTCATAAAAATAATCACGATATTTTCTCCTTAATTTATTCAGATGTTTGTTTGACCTTTAGCTTCCATTGAGCACAGTGACAAGGACTGATTTGCATTAAACTGAATGTAGCCATCTGGGTTCCTTTGGGGGCACTTTTGGAAGATGCAACTGTATAATTCAGCTGTTAGCTGTAGAAAGCTGACATTGGTTTATATGTAAAAGACAGCAAAGTAAATGACATACAGAAATATAGGGGTCATAGAAAAGTATGATGATTACAGGCTAATCACAGCAGAAAATTGTGTTACTCAGATATTCTTCCTGACATTGTAACTACTGCCACCTGCTAGATTGCAGTGATGGACACATGAACGCTCATATACCCTCCAGGATGGGGAATGTCAATGTGAGATGTCTTGTGAACTCTCAGAGCAGTGGGAGCAGAAATGCTGATTAGGTCCTTTGGGTGTTTACATAACAGAAATAGGTAATAACAGAATATAAAGAGCAAGACTTGAAGCTTATTTAAATCCAAGGAACCGGAAGAGGTCTGATGTGGGTAAGCAGGAAGGAATGGTATTACAGTAATCCTTGGTAACAGAATGCAAGGATAGTGGCCTGCAAATATTTCTGAATTAAATAAACTTACATGCTAATGCTTTTTCTGTCATGCATATAGATGACATCCTGTAAATGCATTAGATGCTGAAGGTAAAACCTGACACAACTAAAATATACTTCTTATCTTCCTTTTAATTCTGTTCCATTTAAACTGTGTGGAAGGCTTCTGCTGGAGGAGCAAGCGAGTACTTCTTAAAGAACTTAAACCAAATTTAGGGCTGGTACAAGTAGGTGTGTTTCTATGCATCCCTGAAACCAACCTGTCCTACAACACAGTTTGTTAATGCTCATTTAGTTTAAACAATTCTTTTGCTCATAGGCAGGTTTTCTCTCTCTGCTCTGGAGCTGTGCTTTCCACAACATATATTCGCTGTCATTGTAGAACATCACTGTGAGCAGTGATGCAGATATAGCACCTGTGCGAAAACCAGAAGGAGTTAGAGTATTCAAGGGACAGATTCCACTCTCAAAAGGTCAGTTCATCTAGTTTCTCCCCAAGTCAGTGCAAATTACGTGGGACTTTCTGCATGTTGCTTTTTAAACTATTTTAATAAACCACTTTAAGCTTAGAAAAAAAGGAAAAATCTTTGTTTAAATGTTAGTGCAGCTTTCTTCTGATTAAACAAGTTTGGAAGAGTAATAATGTTTTCTGAAGTCTGTGAAGTATAGCCTGCTCAGAGCACAGTAAAAGAAATAGGCCAGAAAAGGTGATCTTGAAATCTTTTTTTCCATATTGAACATGTCTATAAATTTGAAATTCATTAAGGAAACACCCTCACACTGACTTGATCCAATGCAACCAAAGCCTTTTTTCACTTGAAAGTTTATTCAGTAGGCAATGCAGGCTTTCAAACCGGGATATTAATCATGTGCCGTGAAGTTTCCTATCTGTGGTGATTATGGGATCAGGAAATAAAGGGTTCGTAGTTTTAAGGACAGAAGAAGATGCATGGGAAGCTGAAATATTCTAAAGTGGTCACTTGAGATACAATTTGTTGTTTAGTAGTTCAACTGTTCATGTTATACCAAGAGCACTGCAAACATCCATGAAACACTTACGTACCGAGTAAGCTTATGTTTGACTAGCTTTAGAGAAAGCTTTGTCATTTTTGCCCAAATCTAATCTAGCAGTGGTAGCATGAATATGTTGTTTGTGCATTCTTTCCTGCTTGCTGTGCTAGAAGAAATGGAACAAAATTATACTAAGAAAGGAACCTTGATGTGAGTTGGACGGAGAATCTCTATCTGGAAATAAGTTCAGGAGATGGAGAGGCATAGATGTATGTTAAATACATATATGTATGCATGTGTGTGTGTGTGTACGCTCTGGATTTGGAGCCAGAGGTCAGGAGTTGTGAGTCACTGTGGTAGGCTCTGTCTTGCACCCTCTCTGTGATCAGGCCCTGTAGCTACACATGTCCCATCACCAGTTAAAAGCTCTCTTGCAAAATGACAGCTCTGCTGGCTTCTGGAGGTGCTGCCTGGGGTAAACCCCAGACATGGGTTTCAGCTTAGGGCAGGAGAGGAGATCATGTTTATGGGTTTTAATGTGGAAATTAAGAAAGCACTCCAGAAAACTAAGAATTCAGCATTTCTGTGTCCAGCAGACAGTCCTGTCTGTGACACAACCCTGCTCGTGAATTTGGGTGGCCCCCAGTTTGCTGTTACTGATGTAGTGCTGGTGTGACAGGCTGTGTGGAAAAGCTGCTATTAAAAACAGGACTGGCAGAAAAGTGCTCAGGGGGCCTGTCTGGCTTACATAGCATAACTGTCACACCCTGGCTCCCGTAGGTGCTAATTCTCTCAGCAAACTTACGAAAGTAAAACCCTGAAAAGGCTCATCCATGCTGAGAACAGCAACTTCATTCAGTGGAAGAAGGAAGCTTTGCTCTGGGAACTGAACACTCAACACTGCAGGCATTGCTGTCTTCCTCGGCTAGTCCAGAAAGTCCCTGAAGCCACTGCCTGTGGTGTGAGGTCGATGCAGCAGTGCTGAAATAAGCACATTACAAATACCTGTCCCAGCTGTGTGTAGGACATATGTCCGATTTGACCATTTGCTCTTGGAGTGGGTAACAAAAGCCCCGAGCGCTCAGCTCCTGAGGGTTGTGTTACTGCATGCAGTAATGGAGAAGTAAAATTTGATGCAGAAGATGCTGTGGCTCAGGGATGCTGTGGACACATGCTCTGGCACACCTTCATGTAAAATGCCGCAGTCTTGTCCCTCCCTCAGACACCTCTCAGGATCCCTTCTTGTCTGGCATATTGCAAAGAGGCTCAAATAAGGAGATTTTTGAGGATCTGGGGATCTGTGATAATGAGGCATAGGTTGTGGTGGCTTATGTGATCCTGGGGATGTTGGTAGAGTGCATCAACCTGTGTTACCTGCCCTGTCCGTACTGGCTGTGCCTCAGGGCTCGGAGCTGTGCCAAGGCAGCAGGGCACCATCCACAGGGCTTCCCACAAGAGGGCAGCATGTGGCCCTAAGAAATGAAAAAGCCCTATTAAAACCGGTGCTGACAAACAGCCATGGGTTTTGGGTTAGGTCTTAAGCATCAGCAGGTCTAAACCAGTCTGCTGAAACTTGGGAGCTTTGTTAACTCCATGGTTCATGGTGTGCTTCTGTCTTCCTGCCCAGACATGTGAATGTCCCCAGGAAGATCATCTTGGGCTGGCTTCAGCAGCTTTGGTGGGATCTGAAGGAGTATTTCCCAGTCCACTGGCAACTCTCTGCAGGACACATGCGCCAAGGAGTGAAATGTTCTCTGGGTAGCTGTAACAGGAGCTCCAGGCAGCTTCCTAAGGGCATTGGTACCATTAGCCAAAATACACAATTCAGATCTTTTCCGTTTAGCAGCTCTTGGTTGTAACCACTGCCTCTGATCAACCTTTCCCAAATTACAAGCAAGGAAAAGTGCCAGCTGCCAGTTGCTGATTTCCAGGCAGACTAAACCTCAAAGGAAGCTGGAGGAAATGGGCTGTGAATGTCTAAATTCAGTTGCTGTTGTTTACTTCTAAGAAGAGTGATTGATTCTGGCACTCTGCCTGACCCCATCCTTCTCATGACTCAGTTCTAAGAGATGTCAATAACGGACTCTGAACATTTGTCTTTGGAAATAAAATTGTGTGTATAATCAGCTACTGATTTCCTCCCTCATTTCAGGGGAGGTTGCTCCGCTCGATCACAGCTTGACTCCTATCAGTGGTTGGACAGATGATCTTGCTG
>JBCJKH010062862.1:0-31826 GCA_039877255.1 Loriculus beryllinus
TATTAACTGCATCCCGCAGCTCAGCCACTTGCTGCAGGAGGACCTCCATCAGGGAGCACCGAGTGCAGCCCTGCCCAATCTGCACCCTTCCCTCACCATAGCGGTGCAGGCACTCTCTGCACTCTCTACACTCTCTACACTCCTCACTCTGCGCTGCCGCCTCCCCTCTCATCGGCTCTGTCTGGGTGCCCACGCTGGCCACCGCCAGGGCAGAGCTCCCAGACCGGGCCCTGCTCACACACCGAGTGCTCACCATCCCGCTCGCCTGCCCGCGCGAACTGACTCGACCCGCTCTGTTTGCCGCGCTCCTGAGCTGCTGATTGGCTTAGGAGAAAACTTGGTTTACATTGTCTCCTTTCTTAAAATAAATTTTTCACTCTGAATACTTGCAGGAATACCAAAGACTAGAAGCTGGCATACTGATCGTCAAAACTTTTAATTACAGAACAAGTCATACCCAGGCTTGATAAATCTTTGGCATAAATTGAAATAAAGCATATCTTGTCTATTTAAAAATAAAATAAAATTAAATATTCCACTGCATATTTTGTAGGTAGCTGGCAATTGCATGGGAAAGAGGCTTTGTGCCATTTTCTACCCACACACTTCTGTGTGTTTCTTCTGCATGAGAAGAGCAGGGACTGAATGCCCATGCCATAACTTCCTTGACTACACAGAGCTTTGTCTTCAGTCTCTTTATCTTTCTGCTGCAAGTGCAGAACATTCCCTGAGGAATAAGAAATAAATAAGCGAAAATCTTCTTTGACCTTCATTGTCTTAGGCTTCAGCAGATAGTGTGCCTGTTTGTGCAATCTCCCTATACGGAATAGAAACTAAAGATCCAAACTAACTATTCAAACAAACTATTATAATCACATAAATGGGCAGAATACATTAACAGAGGTCTATGTTGTTAATCATTGCTAGTCCTTAATCTCATTAGGAATAATATAATAGAATCATAGAATCAATTAGGTTGGAAAAGACCTTTGAGATCAAGTCCAACCATTACCTCAAGGCCTGCTAAAACCACCACTGAACTGTATCACTGGAGTCCTCATCTACACAGTTTTGAACACTTTCACCACTTCCCAGGACAGCCTGTTCCAATACCTAATCACACTCCCTATGAACAAATTTTCCTAATACCCAGTCTAAAGCTCCCATGGCGCAACTTGGGGCCATTTCGTCTTCTCCTATCCCTTGTTACCTGGGAGAAGAGACCGACTGTCAGCTCACTACAACATTCTTTCAGGTAGTTGCAAAAAGCAATAAGGTCCCCCCTGAGCCTTCTTTTCTCCGGACTAAACAAACCCAGTTAGCTCAGTTGTTCCTCATAAGATTTATTTTCCAGACCCTTCACTACCTCTGTTGCTCTTTTCTGGACCTGCTCCAGCACATCAATGTCTTTCTTGTAGTGGGGGGCCCAGAATCATAGAATCATAGAAGAGTTAGGATTGGAAAGGACCTTAAGATCATCGAGTTCCAACCCCCCTGCCATGGGCAGGGACACCTCTCGCTAAACCATAATACCCAAGGCTTCGTCCAAACAGACATTAAACACTACCATGGATGAGCATTCATAGTCTCCCTGGGCAACCCATTCCAGTGCCTCACCACCCTCACAGGAAAAAATTTCTTCCTCATATCCAGTCTAAACTTTTGCTGTTTAAATTTTAACCTATTACCCCTTGTTCTATCACTATAGTCCCTAACAAAGTGTCTCTCTCCAGCATACTTATAGGCCCCCCTTCAGATACTGGAAGGCTGCTATGAGGTCTCCACGCAGCCTTCTCTTCTCCAGGCTGAGCAGCTCCAACATTCTCAGCCTACCTTCATACAGGAGATGTTCCAGTCCCCTGATCATTCTTGTGGCCCTCCTCTGGACTTGTTCCAACAGTTCCATGTCCTTTTCTGTTGAGGACACAAGAACTGCTCACAATACTCCATGTGAGGTCTCACGAGAGCAGAGTAGAGGGGCGGGATCACCTCCTTCGACCTGCTGGTCACATTCCTTTTGATGCAGCCCAGGAACTGAAAACAGGATTCAAGGTGAGGTTTAATCAGTGCCAAGTACATGCAGATGATCACTGCCCTGGTCCTGATGGATATGCTGTTTCTGATACAGGCCAGCCAGCTGTTGGCTTCCTTGGCTGCCTGGGCACAAGCTCCTCATTTCAGAGGCTGTCAGTCAGCATCACCAGATCCTCTTTTGACAAACAGACTTCCAGCCACTTATCTCCAAACCTGTAGCATTGTATGCACTAGTGAGATTAAGCTTGTATGCACTAGTGAGATTAAGCATTATTTCTGTTGGTTGTCATCCATTCAGTTATATTTTTGCACTTTTTACCCCTCTGAAACGTGGTGTGAGGCTTTCTTTATTTTTTTTTTTTTTTGTCTCAGTTATCTGTATAAATGAAAAAATGTAACCATTAAATTTCCTCTGTAACAATGTGTTTGTCTGCCTATTCAGAAGAGACTATCCTTCCTTCCCCTCAGAGTGACCTTCTGTGTGTTCTTTATCCTATCTTTCAGAAAAGGGAAAATCTCACTATATAGAGAGCTGGGGCACCAAGCTAGTGAATACCTCAAGTTGGTAGATCAATTCTAGCAGATGTATATATCTCATCAGATTAGCACTTTTCTCAGCTTCAAACTGTACAGTGTATCTAAAAATTACTAATAAAGCAGCAAATCAAAATCACTTGAAGAACAAAATACTCCGTAGTGTGCTCTCCACTACTTCTGAACTACACCAGGCAGCAGCCTCTCTTCCCTTACTGCATTCTATCTTTCATAATCCCCCTTAGATCAAGTTTTTAAAGGATATTGTGTGTTTAGAAGGAAGGCTTCTAAAATTTAATAAATGTTGCTGGGCTTTTGTAAATCTAATATTATCTGTTATCTCTACTTCAAAGGGCAGAAAAGCTGCTGTTACCAGCTGGAATCTCTGGCTTTTAAAACGAAAATGTAACTGAGCCCACATTCCTTATACAGGTCAGGGAAATGGGATACTATTGTAAATCTGGCTAAAAAATATCAGAGAGGGAACTGAAAAGGCACCAAGTGAATTTGTCCTCTATCTTTTTTCTGTAACTGTCAAATTGATTTGTAACAATTCAGACAGTGGCGGTCTTCCTCATTAAACCAAATGGTGGGCTCAGTCAAAAATAGACTTTACCTTATTATTTATGCCTCTGGTCACTGTTTTCTCAGCCGAAAATTATAACTAAACCAAGGTTTGCAGTAAAAAGCAATGCCTTTTAAGAAGCTGACTGAAAACTTACAATACCATCTCTTTCAAATATTTGTGATGACTACAGCATTTTTGTTACTAATATGGCAATGAAAGCTACTACACAAGACTTCTGCCAAATGACTCTTATAATGCCAGACCAATGATGGCATTCAAAATGGCCATTTCAGTTATTTTGTGCATGTAGTCTGACTTTTTGGACTGTATAAGAATTTGTATATGAGAACCATGATTAAATTATACTATTGTAAGCATCCTTCCTTATTCCTGTTAGTCACTGTCAGAAGACATGTTTCTATGGATCTTGGTAGTGTTTGGATTATAAACCATCTATAACTTCCCTGTTGAAGTCAGAGCTCCTGTGAGGTGGTCCTGCAGTCATCCACGTTTTCAGAAAGTGAATGTAGAATAAAGGTTAATGACAATGGGGAACTTCTCCACACTAGTAATTAAAAAGTTTATGTCTTAAGTCTAAGATATTACTCAAGATTCTTCCAAACCCTGTAGAGAGAAACAGACACATTAGGAAGGCAAACACACAGACAGTGTCTAAAAATGCCAACAGCAGGGTCTGTCTTTATAACTGCTTCTCCCTTCCCTCACTAGTTACTGGGGATTCTAGAAACAAGCTCAAAGAAGGTCTGATGTTAGAGGTTAATTTAAGTAAGATAAATTCTAACCAAAGCATAGGTCACTATAGTTCTATCCTTCCTATTAATTTCTTTCTAAATCAAACTTTTATAGTTATTTCTATAGTTTTAAATTAATTTTATTGATGCAGATCTACATTGAAAAGCCTGCCTCACCATTTACCTTGGGAATCTCTACTGTAATCTGGTGAAGTATTCACTCATCATTCACAATTTCATTTGGCCTGTTATTCTTTCTTTAGACTCTCTCTTATGATAAAAAGTAATTGTTTTCGCGCAATGCACATGAATTTCCACTAGAAAATTTGGCTTACACTTTCAACTCTCTGCTCTTATTTTAAGCTGCCTAAAGAACAAGGAACATAGCCTGCCAAAAAAAGATATTATCACTTTGATATTATTCAATTATGTATTTTTGGGTTTTGGTCTAAGAAGTTGCAACTTTGCTGGTCTAGATGCTCCCGAGACGGGGTTGCATTCAAATGTTGACCTCATATAACCTTTCTTAGCTTGTGAATTGACAAGATTGTAGCACATGATTGTATGGTTCCTCTTAATTAATTTGTTATTATATTTCCACAGTCTTGAGAGGGAAAGAGATTTTTACTGCTGTATTCATTTTCTAATATCTGTCCCTAGGCTGCAGTCCTGAAGTTAATGCTCACTAATAGTGTGGTCTTTGTCTGCCCAGTTACCAGGGTCATTGTTTTTCAAGAGATCTTCAGAATACAGAAATTATTCCTCAATCACTGCTATTCTTTTTAACACAGACATTTTTTATGCTCCTTTTTCATGTTCCTTTTTCCATTACAGGCTACAGCTGAAAAGTTTTGCTCCGACAATTTTGAATTTTCCACACAAACCAGTTCTTCAGTCATCAGAGAGTGAACTTTGCATTTGATTGTTTTATTAGAAAAAGTCACAGTAGAAACTGGTATAAATTATCCTAAGCAGAGAGCATTTTGATCTGATTTCCTTTCATACATACCACCAAAATATTTCTTTTAAGATTTCTTCCTTCAGGATGACATCAGTTACAGCTGTAAACAGTAGGATGAGTATGGGTTATTAACAAAAAATGTTTGGGATTAATGGAATTTTGATTTTTTTTTCAGTACTTTTACAAATAACAAACAAACAAAAAAAAAAAAAAGGCACAAAAAAGAAAAAATATATTCTCTATCCAGGAATAGAAATAGCCTGAACTTTGGAAATAGGATGAAAAATTGAAGGACTGAGAAAACAGAAAAGGAAATGGTTCTCTAGAATTCATCACCATATTTTGGGTTGTATAATGGGAACCTGTGTGGTTTCAATCAACATTGTATCGCACTGGAGTAAAAAGAAGGGCTTGAAGGAAAATACATTAGTTATGGTAGAAAGTAGACTAGTTTCAAGATGCTGAGGAAGGCTGTCTCCTATTAATATATTTATAAAGGAGTCATACAAATACAGGAACACCTACAGCTTTCTAAAGCAGGCTTCCTTCATAAGCCAAACTATTCTGTTTTCCTTAAAAATAAGGGATATATACAATGAGTTTTCTTAATTCCATAGTTTACTGGATCATAACATGTAAAATAATTATATATTTAATTGTGTATGTGTTGTTTCTTTCATTTTTGTGAGTGAAAAGTCCACCAGAACTTCACAACTTTAGACACTGGTGAAAGTGAAAAGATTCAAGGCCATAGCATTCGGAATTACAACTTCATAAGGAAAAGGCATTTCCACATGGCAAGGATCTGCAGTCCTATTCACAGATTTCCTACTGAGATATATTTAAAAGCCTTCAGAGTGCTCCATGAACTTTAAATTTCAGCTGACCTATATCTTTGCATTATTGTCCTTGATCTTTTAAAAGCTTTGAATTCCCCTTTATAATAAAACCCCACCATACTTCCCATGACATACCTATCTCTTTCAGAAAGCTGCATAATTTAAAATACGCACCAGCAGCCTGGTAAGTTCAAGAGAAATCAAACACACTTTAGAAAGAATTTAAGTCATTTTCTATAAATAAATGGGAGATGTGTCTGTTAAACAAACATGAAACTCAGTCATGTGTGGTAGGATTGCTTTTGGTGCTTAGGTATTTGGCAGATGCTCTGATACAATTTTAAAAATTAATACTGTTACATTATCGACATGTTTCACATTCAGACGTTAGATGAAAATTTACACAGGTATTCAGCCATTCAAGATCTGATCGTCTGTTATTTCAAGTTTGATATGATTTATCTACCTTTCTAAAAGTATTAAGAAAGCCTATTTCTTCACATTCTATATTTTCAAGAGAGTTTACTGTTTATGCAGGCTGGTCACAGTTGGGTATAATGTATCTATGTGTCAGAAATTGGAACAGGCAGTAGACATTATAGATGAATTGCCAGGAAATTACCCCACTGCGCTGACTTCCCAAATTCCTTCAAATGACTTAACAAGCTTGACATGGCAGCTCAGTGTTCAGTTTGCTTAGGGGACTTTAGGAGAATCAGCGCTTCCAATCCATTGCTAAGGTTTGGGTTTTTCAAATTTACATAGCAATAAGGAGCTTAGGGAAACTTTAACCGGCAAAGAAAAACATTTAAGTCAGTATTACTACCAAAACCAGTGTTTAAGTTCATGTGTACAATTTGAATTAAAAGCCTTTATTCTTCTAAGAAAAATTAAATGAGCAGATCATGTTATTGTTGCTGAATTGTTGATAAGCAGCATCACCTTTGATCTGCAAGGCTTTTGGTTCACAGCAGCACTGGCAGTAGCAGACATGCTCATTCTTGATGAGACAATGAAGTGTGTAGGGGTCACAGGCTTTATGGCAAAAGGCATCGCATACCTTCCACAAATCACTCATTTGTCTAGTTCTGGATGGTATAATTCTGTGACCTATGAAATTAAAAGCAGAAACCTTGATTTTCTCTTTACAGCTCCTTGCATAATCTGGGATAGAGCATGACTGTCAGGCTACATGAAATTAAAGGCATTTTGCAAACATAGCATCATTCTGCCGAGACTAGGGAATTCCCCTCTAATGAAACACATTGTGCTCAAGCATCTGGGAACTTGCATATATAGCTATGAGGTGGATACAATAAAATAAATGTTCTTGTTTATGTTACATTGCATTTACCCTCACTACATTTTCTGCTATTATTTCACAGAGACTTTAAATTAGCAAAGACCTGAAGCAAATAAAGGTTGCCCAGACCTAATGAGTGACAGAAAAATGGCCTCCAACCAGATTCTTATATTTGAAAAGAAGCTAATTTGAGGGGTTTCAAACATTTTTTTTTTTTTTTTTTTTTTTTAATGCTGCAGCTGAAATGTTATTCATGTTGCTAGAGCTTGGCTGATTTCCAAAACAACTGTATTTGAAAAATAGAAAAAAAAGTAACAGAACTGAAAATTACTGAAAAATTGTATCACATTAGATGGACTGCTGGAGCTACCAGAAGGTAATTGGTTTGACTATACCAATGTCCTTTTTTTACTATGATATAACTATACAGCAACTAGGTTATTCTTGCAAATGGCATAGTGACAACAGCTGTAAAAAGACATCACTGCCATCTTCTGGTAATAGCTCATTTGGCTTGCCAGCATGCGAGTTTTCATTTATTTATTTATTTATTTATTTATTTATTTATTTATTTATTTATTTTATAGAACGCTACACAGGCAATCCACTTTTTTGTTTACAAGACCAGGCAAATGTAAGTATTGTGCTTTAGCATTTGGGACTTATTTTGATCAATAATTTTAAGCTGCTCCAGAATTTCTGAAACACTATATGACTCCTACTGGTGAAACATTCTCGAGATTGAATTTTCTTTCAGATTATAGATACCATAAGTTAAGAAATGCAAATTTCATAGCACAATTTTGTATTAAACTTCTACCCAAAAGTGTGTGCTACCTAATGATTGAAGGTGTGGAAACAGAAGTGCTATGAGAAATTTCATGAAGATCAAGTTCAATTGAATACCAGTGATGGTAGTACGATCATCCCCGTTTATATTTGCTGAGGGTATATGTCTCCTAAACAGGTTACAGTTACATATTTGCCTGTGTGACAAAAATCTGCTGTCTTCCTCCAGACCCTTTGGTGCCTCAGCCTTACCTCTGGTAATTTTTTTGATTCTGTTTATCACTACTCATCAAACAGAAACAGAATAGCAGCAGTCTGTCTTGCTCTGGGAGATGTAGCTTGATTTCTGCCATGATCTTTACTCACACATCTTTAGCATCAAATACATTGCTACTAATAAATAATAACACTGATGTTAATAATTTGTTCCAATCTCACTTGATTATGTGTAAGTAATGTCCCCTCCTGGAGATCAGGAAATCACTCTGAGTATAAAGGGAAACTGACGTGTAATGTAACTGCTTTATAAAATGCAATACCCATCCCTTTAAATACTTGCTTGAAAATCATTTGCCATATCTTTGGAACTTTCTCAGATACCAACTTAAAAAAAAGTTTTTTTCCCAGTCAAAAAACTGATAGTTATTCAATAAATTAATCAATACACACACTTTTCTGTGAGAACATAGACATAAAGCTGAAGAATACAGACTGCTTTTGAACAGTGTCTCACATACATGAAGCACAGTGTCCATACGTGGCAGCACTGGAGTATTTTAGGTCATCCGCTGCATGAAAACAACCTAAAAGTTTCCAGTGTAATGAAAAGCCTGAACAGTCCAGACCGAGGCAGTCAGACACTGTAAAGGTTCCATTGGAGCTCCAGGCAGCAGATACTAAGAACCCCTGTATTTTGTCCTTTCCAAAGTTGGCAGTGAGGATAAGAACTTGTTGGCCTTGCTGGACCTGTAGTTAAGGCAGATGGAGGGTTTCCATTAATTTATAAAGTTATTGTGCCTTCAGGAATGGTGGGTTACTGCCAAAGTTTGTATGGCTCTTCAGATACCTTGGTTTTTCTTCATTGCTCTGCACCCTGTTAGAAACTGTATAAAATTTGGCCCAAATGTGTCTATGTAGGCAAAACATTACATTTATGTGGATGCTGCAGTGATCAGCAGTAACATCTCCTGAGGCTGGTTACCGCACTAAACCAGTGTTTGATCCAGCTTGATAGGAGATTCCTTGGGGCCTTACGAGTCTGAGGTTCAGATCTGCTGACTGCACAGCAGTCTTTGCTTCTGGCCCCTACTAAACATGATGAAAACTAGGGTTAACAAATGTGGCAGATCCTGCCAAGTTACTCCATTACCTGTGCTGGCCTTCTCTTCACTGAGCTGCATCCCTAGCACCACCATCTCCACTTGACTGTTTTCTTCTTTTTTCTTTTCTTTTCAGAAGGGGAAATATATTTCTGTTGTATTTTTTCTGTATTGCAGGCCTAGTCTTGATTTGCAGTCTATATATTTAAGCATAAATCTTCCATTCAAGTGCTCAGAGTCACTGTGAGAGTCGTATCACTCTTGGATATATTTCTCTTTAAAAGCAGCCAGTCTGTCCTCAGATGAAGACATCTGAGCTTGTAAATTTTTCAGAATCATTTCTTATTGGAAACAGAGCTGTTCTCCCTAAACACAGAAGCCAAGCACCTTTAAACTCAGAGCTGGATAGTAGGTTTTCACTGTCCATTCATGCCAGTGACAGATGCCTGGCAATCAGGATCTGCTTGTCATCTCCCAGACAGGAGGCACAGAACGTACACTTCTGTTAAAAGAACAGGGAGGCTGTTGGTTAACACAAGCTTTTACTATGAGGTTGGCACACAGTTTCATGCAACGTCACTCAAAGCCTTTTATACCGCAGCGCACCCCCCAGCTGTGAGCCAGCTGGTGATTGTGAGGGAAGAAGAGCAGGTACTTCTTGTTGTAAATGATTTTGCAGTAACATGTAGATGCAGGTTTAAAAAGCCCTCCTAAAGTACACATCTCTTTCACTTACCTACTGGTTTTTTATTTTAATTTTACAGCCTGCTGCTGATTCAACAATTTGTGGTTTGTTGTTATACAGTGGCTTTCTGAACACCCATATAAAAGCAAACTGAATAAAGAAATGCAAAAAAAGGATTACAGAATGGGTTTCTTTTTGTTGTTTATCCATCCAAGCTAGTTTTATGTTTACTAATCAGTACTTCCAAGGGCTTCCATGAAACCACAGTAAAAATCATGGGAACCCATTCTTACAATTTACCAATAAACAGTATAATATTAAAAGGGAATCCAGTTCCATCAATCAACTGTTCAGAAGTAACTTGCTGGGAATAGTTAAGTTACTGTACTCATGTGACTGCTTTTGAAAACACTAAGCTTAAGGAAACTCAGTAAAATTTTTATTTGTTTATTATTCTTTTTTGTTTTTCAAAATTCAGTATGGTCCTGAAGTTTGCGATAATCTTGCCACTAGGAAATTCAGCACAGTGTAATCAGTAGCAGAGACTTAGTGGGAAAAATCTGTAGCATAGAAAAATCAGTGACCAAATTAACAGGAGAAATACTGGAAGGTCCCTTATTCTTGGAATTTGCCTGGCTGGAAGTCCTTATCAGTGAAAATGAAAAGAAAAATTATGGAACACACAAGGAAATATGTAATAAGCTATTGCACCTTAATGCTACGTTAATAATTTCTCCACATTTGTTTTTGTAATCTTTTTTATATCTTTACTCTGCTTAGAAGTTGAACTGGACTGTGGCACATTCCCAGGTGTTCTTAAAGAACTGTAATGTTTATTTTTAGTATATTAACCTTAGCAACTCATTAAAAAGTCTTCTTCCTCCAGTGGCCTCTTTGCAACCAGTTGTAGTAGATTGGCAACTAAAATAGAACCAACATTTCTTTTTTTTTCTGAATTATTCATCAATGAAAGAAACACTTGTACCAATATGGTTATTAGAGCCTCAGTGACTTAGTCTTCAGTTTTTCAGAACTTAAGATAGCATTGGGTATCCTTGTAAGGGTAATATTCAGCTTTTATTTCTAAGTGACTTCCATACTGTGTTAACTTTATTTCAAAGTTAACTGTGAAATGCTGCTTTGTTTCTTGTGTTATTGTTTCTCCTATTTTTACTCACAATTTTCAGAGGGAAAAATCATAAGTATTGGCATAGAAATTAACTACTGGAATATGAACATATTACATTTGCTTATAAAGGAATCATGAAGCAAGTGTAGGGGTCTGTACAGTGTTCCTGGTTCCATATTATCACATCAATTTAAGATTGTTAGCCACTCAGAAAGACTCAACTTTCTTCATTAGCCAGATCACTCAAGTTATGTCAACTATCCTAACTACAGTCTAGAATTCCTTTCCTTCCTTTCAGCTTTTTCCTTTTCATGGTCAGTTCATATATAAATCAGTGCTACACATAGCATGAACTACAGCCCAGGGTGGCTGTCCCTTTATATCTCAGCTCAAAAAGGCATATAAGAGCTTACTCATATAGGAACACCTGGATTGGTAGTGTGCTTAAACTTAAAATATGCTCTAACTTCCTTCTGAGCTAGGAGCTGAGTAACAATCCATTCAGATGCTGGAAACAGGAATATGGAGACATTAGTGAGCCTGTGTGATGACAACTATTTCAGTGGTCTACAAGCTCCTTCCTCAGGTGATTGAGTTTTTATTAGCTTTATATATTTTAAAACCTAATAAATAAATAAACAAATAGACAGATCTTCTGCATCTACAAGCTAGTGTGATGGGAATTCTCAGGAACCAGTATCAGGCTACTGGGAACCACTCTTTGCTAGCACTGGCAAAAACAGAAATGCCAAAATGCTTTAATTCTTTCCATGAAATATTATTCCATGATTAGTAGTATATTTTTCCTTTCAAATATGTAACGATGCCAACACCTTTTCAAGCACTGTTCAAATCTGGCATGTATAATACAGTGTTGCTCTACATGTCTGGCAATAAGAGACATGATGTCAACTCTAGTAATACCTTCCAACCATGTTATCTTGCTACTTTTATATTCTGCTTCCAGACTTTTGGAATTCCTCATCAGCTATTAAACACGATGTTCAAACTGGAAACCCATTGATCATTTTAAGTGGTCAGAAGTCACCCTGCTAATCAGTGTTGCCTTTAGTCACTATCATTGTACTAATTACATGCTGATATTCTTGAACCACTGAAAAATGCTGAATGGTTGGAAGGAATATAATACAATGCAAACAAATTGAATCCTGAAATTGCTTCATTCTTCAGTGAGACTCTAAGGTCTAATGATGAAGAAGGTCTAATGATGACAATAAATTTACATTACCCTAGGAATACTTATTAATAACAAATAGAAAACACAAGGAAAAAAAGAAACATCCCCCCACTTTTTGCACCTTTTTTTTTCTATAATTGCAAGCTTACATATTTTTTAAAAAATAAATTATCTTCTAAAACTACTTGTTATAGATATTTTATTTTAAAATGCTTTTTAATTATATGATATTTATTTAGAAGATTTAAAGATGTCTCCCTCAATACAAATATTTGCATGTTTTTCAACTTTTACAAATGTTAAGCAGATTTAGGAAGTGGATAGCAACTACTGTTTGTTATTGACTGTATTCATAAATCTGCCTAGGATAGACTTAAAGTTGGTATGAGTAAATGACTAATGGGCTTGAAATATTGAACTGCTGCTTGAGGTACATAAATAACACACTTTTCTGCCTATATTTTGTATTGCAAGCTTAGGGTCTAAAAGCTCTTGCATCAAAATGAGTCTGGACGTAGGAAGCTTTTTCAGAAACTGCCAGAACAGGAGATGTCATATATTAAAAAAACCCAGCATTTCTATCTCTAAACATTGTTCTACTAGAATATACTATGTCTCTTCCAGACTTATTTCACAAGTTTAATGAACTAGACATACAGTTTACATTCTAACAATACAGCTTAATGAGAAGAGAAATTAATATTTCAATATAAATCCCACTTACTACAGTGCTCTTACTCTACAACTAAGCAAATACCAATCCAACATTCCAACACTCACTAAAGTTGAGTATCAACAAGGATCTCTGTCTGCAACAGAAATGCAGTAGTGTCTTCAATAAGCTTGCTTTTTTTATTTTCTTTTAAAAACAAGTGGCATAAAACATATTTGCAACCTATTCCTTCTTTTTTCAGATTTCACTTCTGATGGTGCAGATACATATGCTACTAATTAGACTTCAATGTTGATAAAAGAAACGTAATAATATAAACCTTCACTTCAAATACTTACGTAAAATGTTGTAAGGCAGCATAGCTGCTTGTGTATAACCATCTCTGTAATCTTTTATCTCATATAACATTGCAGAGAGGTTTAAATAGCTTTTTGTTTTAGAAAAGAGTTTTTATTTCTTCTCTGTTTTTTTCTAAGACCATTCTCCGAGTTGCTTGTTGTTTGAATTTTGATCAGTGAAAGAATTATTCTCAATTAGATTGTTCTATAAAATGTGAAAACAATTCTTCTAAATGTGTCACAGGTACTTTTCCTCATTCCTTTTTAACTTCTGCAAGCTCTATAGAGAATTGCTAGGTGTTTGTAAAAACATCACATGCCTATGAGTGTTATCAATATATTTCAGGGAACAACTTTGCAAGGGAGAGTGTGTGAGCTTCATTCAAGAAGCAGGCTGCCACTGGACTCTACAGACAACATTTTTGAAAGAAATAGTATGAAACTGACTGAGCCTACAACTATAGCGTTTTTCTCCCATGCTCTATACACACTCATCCATTTCAGATTTATTACTAACAAACTGCCCAAATGTCATTACCTCCATTTAGAGGCAATGTAACTTGATGAACATTCTTGCACATGTATTCCATTTTTTCATCTGGTACATTTCGTCAGTTTGTCAGATAAAGAAATCGAATACCTTTGGCATGGCTTTACATTGTCATTTAAAGGCTTATGGTTGTTTTACCTTCCACTGCTTCCATCCGTTTTTGTTAGTAAATAACAAAATGTTTTCCATTTTGTTCATCAGACATTAAAAAATGGAGATTAGCAAATTTGTCTGAATATGTTTCTAAAATTATGCTCTGCTTCCACTTATTCATGAAGGTTTAGCTAAGGCACCATCTGCTGGAGGTTATGATGGCAGCTACCAAGACAGCAAAACATCCATTACATTTTTAGCTGTTTTGGAGTAAGATCCTCTCTGACTTAAGGGTGAAATTAGTATTTGGGCACTACTCATGACTTTTGTTTATGACTGAGCTTGATGCAAGTGGCTCTGTATATAGATAAAAATTTACCTTAGACGTTAGATGACTAAGAAAAAATATTTTGAGTGTTTTACGAGCCACAAAGCAGGTCTCCTGTGGGTTTTGATAATTTTTACAGAATAGTCTTCTGTCAGGAAATGAATTGAAATTTTTCTTTAAAATTTAAAACATTCTGTAATGTGAACCAACATTGCTGTTTGTTTGTGTCTGAGGAAAAGAAAAAATTTATGCAATGCAACACTCTTATGTCAAACTCCTTTTTAAAAAGAGGGTTAAATTATTTTTTTTCTTTCTAAACTCATTGATTTCTTTAAAACATAAAATAAACAAATCTTTAAATGCTGTCAGACATTTTGACAGATTTGATATTTTTTTCGTATCGGAGAGAAACTTGACATTCTTTCCTCAGGTCACAAGAAAAACAAGTAAAATCTCACAATCCTCTGCAAAAGAAAGTGTCTTTTCTTTGTCCATTTCTTCTACAGCTTAAGAGAGCGGTAAGTTTGGACACAACCACTTCCTACACACAAGCATATCCAAGTAGTGTAGTTGTACCCAGAACATGCTAAATCCAGCAAGACTCCTGTTCGCTCACTATGTTGCCTGAATCTAGATCTGATTTGCCACCCATAGGTGGCAAATCATTTTGCATATGATTCCCCACAAAAGGCTAATCTGGATTTAACACAGGAATTCAGAAACAAGCAATGAACAACTACAAATATACAGAATATAATGTAGCAAAAAAAACATAGACAAAAGCATGGCCAAAAGTGATACTTAGTATGTCAGGTTTGTAATGGTGCTATTTGCTTTAATAATAAGTTTGATAAACTGCAGCAAAGTTTTCTATCTGTATTGGGCTGTAGTGAGTCAGAATTCCAAGGAAACCTATTTTAATATCTTTGTTGAACAGAAGGAAAATATAACAATAGCTTTTTGCACAGAAACTTAAAACAGTCTCATATTGGATGCAACAGCAAACACTCAATAGATAGGAGCTATTACCAAATGAAATACTATGTCAGAATAGCTCAAGAACCAGGATTCAGGATTAGACAAGTACTAATCAAAGCCAGGATCCTCGGCACTGCACCAAGCCCCAGTGACTCAGCTAGCAGCAAGGAAAATCAAGGGAGGCAGCTGGAAGTGTATGGGGAAAATCTATCCACTCAGCCTTAAGAAAATAAGAATAAAACAGAACTATTCTCTGATAGTTACTCCAGTGTAGCACCCTGCTTTCCCCTCCAAAGAGACCATCTTGCATAGAAACTGTTTATCCGGCTCCATGCACCTTATTTCCCCTCACTGGCCCAGATACATGACCAATAAAAATACCTGATAGTGTTGGCATGATTCAGGTTTCCTAGCCAGGAACTTTTCCTCGGTGACATCCCTTTGCTGTCATCAGTACTCTGACAAATCTGTAATAAAGTTGAGAGTCAAAGCCTGCTATTCCTTCTTATGGTTTTAAGTCAAAGATAATTCAGAAAGAAAGATTATTTTTCCTAGGAGCAAACTATTGCATAAGACGTGTATTTAGCAATAAAAAAATTAAGACACACGAGATCAGGAAATCTATTGCCACCATAGTCTTCTTCACACACTTGGAGATTCCTTGAAGGCTGGAGGTACTGCTGCAGTAGTGGGTGGTTGTATTTGTGGGGAGTAGATGGCTGGAGAAATGCCATGAAGAATACTCCCAATTCTTACTCACAGAAGTGAAATCTCTGCACAGAGGATCCCTTCTGGTAAATTAGGCTTTCATACCTCACTGCCTAAACTACGGAGTACTCAGTATTCTACTTAAAATTTTAAACATAACCCAAACAGTCCTCTTCAATTGGTCAAAATTCAAAGCAAAACAGTTTGGTCTATATAATCTTAGAATTTTAATTAATAAATAATCTTAGTATTTTATATTGTTAAATTTTCTTCTGGTATCTATATTTTCTTCTGGTATCTATACTCTTTGCATCTCCTGCTCTCCTTCAGTGTTTAAATTGCTGGCCTGTTTTTTCTGGAGTGAATAATGTAAGAAATTCAGTGGGAAGAAAAATAAATTTGTTAGAGCCTTTGTAGATGTTTCTTTTTTTTAAGTTTCCTGTTGGCTTAGGCACATTGTGTTCCTCTGTATCACATCCTTTTAGAGCCATATGTGGAAGCAATAAAGTGTATCCCTGCCTTCAAAGATTAAGAGAATTTGCTTACCTAACTGACTAAGGAAAATCCTATGAACTCATTCACAAACATGGTTATATGTGGTCACTTAATCATAGTGAGCAGGCTGCAGAGCAGAACACAGGAAATATTAGTCAGCATAGGCAATGGATAAATGCCAGTTACTGATCTCAGGATTTCTTGCCAGGGGAAGGCACACAGCAGATTAGCAATAAAATACATCAAGTCTGCCAGCAGTTTCCATTAAGATCAGATTTCCAACCCCAGAAATGTTTGCAGATATAGGTTATGACTGCTGACTAAATTAAAAAAGAGAGTTTTCTTCCCTAAACACAAGATATTGCCTACTACAGCTGCAACTCATGCAGAAACAAAAATACACAGGATCAGGAAATCTGTTTTTTCAAATGCCTTTTCCATCAATCCAGGGACATACAAATGTGTACCTGCACTGCATATTGAGGGGGTAGTCCCGTCTAAAGGAAGAAAAAAATTTGAAAATTCCTTTTAAAATATCCACCTATTTTCTCTCCATATTGCTTAGTGTGCGTCAATACAGAATGAAGTGTTTCCTCGCTGTACAGACGTACAATACACACTGAAGAAAGAGACCTATTTTGCAGGCCTGTGAAGTGCACATGCCTTGAACACTTCACAGCCAAAACATTTGATGATATCTTTTTTTCTTCTTGGGAGTAAAGAAATTTATGTTTTCCTGACAGATGCTGTCCCACAAAAGTAATGCCTGAGAATGACTGTGGCATAAGGCTAACACATTTGCCTGTCCTGTGGAAAGACAAAGTTTGAAGTAAGACAACTAATAGCCCAATTATGCTGCAGAAGAAAAACTTATAAGGACAGCCTTGTCCAGACTTGGATGAAATTCACAGAAACAGGATTTGATTCTAAATTTCCATTATTTTTACAGGTAGAATTAGAAAGAGTCTCACTAAACACTGGAAATCATGATTGAGTTTTAGAAAGTTTGCTTTTTGGGAACGGAATTGTACAGGTCTGTAAAGAGTTGCAAGTATTTGTGACTTTTTATTGTCCTGCCAATCTTTAAAATTTGGCAAAGCTCAGATTTTGTTCTGGGTGATTCATCAATAACTTATGTTAGACAGACAGTTTTCAACCCCTGACACAAAGCAACAGATGGCATTGCAGTAAGAATTTTCCATGTGTCTTGATTGCAGCTCATTAACTCTGCCTTGTGACCTACCTCCTGGCATTGGCATTGCTGTGTGCCACATTCCTTCAAAGGGTTGACAAGCCACACAAAACCATTGCCTTTAAAACTTCAGCTTTATTTGCTTTGGAAGATGGAATATGTGTAGATGAGTGAACTCAGGAAGAGAAGTCTGGGTCCTTCACTCATGAAAGTATAACCACCATGGATTAGCTACTGTGCTATTAAATCTCTACGTGAAGACATGCACATTACCAAGTCTACAATTCAAATGGATATAAAAATATGATTTATCAGACTAAATAAAGTGGCCTATACAGTAGCTTGTCTCCACACTCAACAGAGATCTAGTCAATATAAGCAGTGTAGTATAGGGGACAGTTCATCTAATTTTAAAGAAGTTGTCTCAAGTTTGCCAAATTAATTACTCCTTAAGTATGCATTATATTTTCTTCTGTAGACTGTAAAGGCAGACAGCTCAAAAATGGAAACCAAATTTTAAAAAGCATGACCATAAAATCTAAAGAGGGACTTAAGCTGGCATCTTGGAAAGATTCTCAGTATTGATAGTCATTAATAGTTAATACTGCTATTAATAATAGTTATTTATAGCAATTAATACATTCTTTAAAAATTTCCATCTTTCACTGCCTCAATGACTATGGACAGTTTTATTAAAGTATAAAAGTGGCATTTTATTCAATATCCTTCACAGAGGACTCAAAGCTATAATTAAATCCAAAGAGCACTGTGAAGAAATGGATCATTCTGTGTTTGGGGATGTATTCAGATGATTTGTGGTGAATATGAAAAAGGTCACAGAGGTATAGCTGCCCAAGAGCAGGAGATCATCTTTCTTGAACTGTTTCAAGAAGGCCTTGTAAAAACATTCATGTATATATATATATGGTTTATATCCTCTAAGACTTAGGCTGCCCCAACCTCAGCTGAGGATAGCAACTAATTGTCATTTTCATTTATTTTAACAAAATCTTGTTATTTTTCATTACAGATTGCTTTAAATGCTGGAGCACTGTGCTGTGTCTGAACAATGATGCATATGATATGATATATCATTTTTCTTTGGTTGCCCTTGTCTGTTCAGCTACCCTACTTGTTCATCTACTGCTCTTTCATTAAAAAGGACTGTCACCGGTTCCTTTATAAAGTGCAGATACTGTGATAGAAATATATACCAGTAACTCTTCTACAAAGATTTTAGAAGATTTCATCTCCAGTGTTATTTTACACTACAAATAAAATTTTACAGCTCATTAGTCCAGAATGTGAGCTAGTTGTTTTACAAAATGAATTAAAAAGTCTAGGATTATTTCATGTAGAAAAGCATAATCTGCACATGTGCTGTAATTATTTTTTGTTAGAAATTCACAAGCACTATTGTATCTGCAGACTCACACTGCATAGCTAAAGACTCTATATATGGCACTGTATGGCAATATGCAGCTTAAAAGCTCTAAATTAGTTGTTGAAACATAATGAAAATATATGGAGGGATGAAAGAGTTCTGCAAAAATAAAAAGCTGCTCAAACACCTGCTGTTGTCAAAATACAGCCAACTTCTTACCAAGGAATTCCAGCTTATGTTAAATTGTAAATTGTCCTTGTAATAAAAAGTGAAATAGGCAAATTATCTTTACAACTATGAAAATCAACACTGAATTAGATTTTTTTCACAAATATAATTAAATTTAATTGCATATCTTGAATAATTTTTTGTGGTTGTGAGATAGGAAGAGGTCATTTATGACTTTTAAGATTATATACTATCCACTATATCGAACTCAAACCTAAATACATATTTCTGGAAACCAATACTGCTCTGGCTGATGTCATACACAGTTCTGACCGTTCATTTACCTAGCTTTTAAAAAAAAATTAAAGTTGAACACTTCATTTTTTTTTCTCACCTACTTTCTCTCAGCTGCTATACAGACATGAGATAATTAGGTTTGAGTAGTGAAAGCTGACCTCTCTGTTTGTCAATAACAAAGTATCCCCTTTGTCTTCAAATGTTTACAAAAGACAACTTTTCATTCACAATGAGGCTGTCAACTTCTCTTTACAGCCAAAACCCAATGAAAATCTAGCAGTATACTTGAGAAGTAAGATTTGGTTACTTTAAAAACTACTTAAAATTGTTGGGTTGCTTCTTCTTTTGCTTTTGCTTCCAATATGTTATTGACATTCCCTATCAAAACACTCAGGCAGTGCCAAAAATATTTTCCTTTGAGGTTTAAAATTCCTGGTATACCATAACGGGGCCTTGAAGAAATAACATAGAATTGTGCTCAGCATTCTTTAAACAAAACCCAATGAATCTGCATTCTGACCATGATTTCTAGGAATGAAGAATATGTGTATGTGTGTTTTCTGAATAGGGCACTTATTAAGATTTTAATTTGCTGTCAAGGACAACTTACCATATCAAGATGAAACTATTTTATGATTCATTTACCAAGTGTGACTGAAGCAGCTGAGATTAATTTAATATGTGGTTGTGCACATTAGTATTCATAAAGAATCAGAAGCACAAACAGAAGCATTCAGTCTTTCTTTTTTCTGAAGGGATGGGTTTTATGTTGTCTGTGTAGTGAAGATCACATTGAGTTGTAGATTTTTTTAAAATCTTTATGTTAAAATAGAAATACTGAACTGAAATAGTAACACTTGCAAAGTGCTACCACTGCTCCTTAAAGATAGACTTGAGTGAAATATTGTCAAGAATACATAAAAATGTAATATTTACACAAAAAGACATGTTTCACCCCAGCATTTGTAATTTCTCATTTAGCCCAGCAATTGAATGTTTAGGGAGTTTCTAATCTTGATTTATATTGGATTTAGAATGGATTAGGGAAGAGATAGCAAACAATTACCTTACAGCAAATTTCCTTTTTTTCCCTGTCCCATATCCAGCAGAACACAGGAGCAAGACCAGCTTTAGATTTTGCCAAACCAATGATATATAAGAAAATTAGATTTTGTTAAAGCAAGATGACATCATTGCATAATATATCTGGAACTACAACATCTCTAATTTTCAATTGGTCACTGGAGCATAGCTGAGCCAGATCTGAAAATAAAATTTAAAATAAAATATCTTCCTTAAAAATGAATATAAAAGGAGGCAGGGCATTATCAGCCAAAATGCCTCCGTCATTATCTATCTACAGCTCTTTGAATTCAAACTGCTTCTGTGATGGCACAGAGTGAAGGAGGAAAATGCATGTTTTTCTTGTGTATCTGCCTAGCACAAAAACTGACAGCTGCTGCAGCTGCATTACTGTGAACAACAACATGGTCTCAAAAGTGACAAGGCTGGCCTGTTTAAGAGAGCACGGAGGGCCAGATGTTCTTATTGATTATGTGATTTACACATCGATGTAACTCCTCCAGAGGTGGCTGGGAATACAAATATTGAGGATAGCTGGCTGTGTAAAGCAATCAAATTAAGTAAAATACTATGTCTTTAACTTCCATAGACATAGCCATATGACACTAATAATAGCTTGAAGACAAGAGATAATAGAGGAGACAGTAAAGGATTTTTCAGTCTGAAAAGTAAAATACATGTACTTACATAAGAGAAACTCATTTAATTGTCTGGGTGTATTTAAATAACCAAGAAGATAATTGTTGCATTTGTACTTCTTCAAAAGGAATAATAGAATGAAGTTTTACAGTAATAGGTAAGCTGATTAGTTAATAACGAAACAATATTTCACAGCTAAATTAAGTGTGCATAATTTTATCCACATTACATACATTAATCCTGGACAACACTAAAGATTCTACCTTTTACAATCCACAGTATGTAGTGAGATGACTTTTTTTTTTTTCTCTTTTATCCTCCTTCCCTATGTATCTACTATAAATTCAGTTAAAAACAAATCTGGATTTGCAAAGTATGATATATTTTCTGTTTTTAAAGAAAATGAGCCTGGTTAATTCTTATGTTCTTTCCATTTTTTAATATATAGGATTTTGTATTATAACATTGGTGAGGAATTTCTGTTTCAAGCTTTTGCATAAAGTAGGGCATAGGGCCTTATGGAATTATTTCTGCTTCTAGTAGACCACAAGAGAAGGAAGCAGTCAATCTTGATTTTGCAGTATTTCTTTGTAAGCCATGGCTTTTCCCAAAGACATGACCACCAAAAGAAGGATTTGTATTATCATTTTGAAGGTAACATTCAACAGCTACAGCAAGATGAATCACCCAGCATTTTCTTTGCCTCAAATTTTCTGTTTCAGACATCCATAGGAATTACATGTATAAAAAGGAAATCAGTTGTGCCTTGTTCTCACACATTGCAAGATTCACTGGTTAAAGCATTAGAGTTAAAATCAGCAGTCATTCATATATTTAAAGGCTGATATACCTTTTTATGGATTATCATTCAAACTGCACTGAACTCAAGATTGAAATGTTTTCTTGAACTACGACCATAATAATCTGAAAATAAAAAAGAATGCAGTGTTCCCTTAAGAATACTATCATCTGCCGTATAATGACAGCAACACATTTTGAATGTCACATAATAAAGGTAGATTCCTTGAAGAAAATGAAGAAAAACACTTCTGAACGTAATCTTGATGTAAATTTTGGGGGGTTTTTTTGTATTGTTTTTGTTTAGAAACATTTTAACTCAAAGAAGTTATCCAACCTCAAACACTGTCAACAGATTGGAAATTCTGGCCCTAGGTTAATCTGTCAGAAATGAAAAAAATGTCTCTGCTATGAGAAGAGGGGGGGGGGAGGGAGTGGAATCTGTATTACAAATATCTTGAAATCTATTTTTCTGTTAGTGCATGTACAATTTCTGATGGAACAGTAATTGAATTTGGACCACAGGAAGGTCTTCTAAGAGTTTTGGTTTTACAGTATTGCACATAAATGGGAAAGTGCTACTGGAAATTTGAAAACAGTCAGATATTTTAATCTGTAAATATTTTTTTCCATCATTCAAATTGTAATGATAGAAATATATAAGTATTAATCACAGAAAAATGCTTAATGCAGCTAAATATAATACAAAAAAGTTACATTTTTAGCCTCTGCAATAATGTATAAATATATCTCTATTGAAGCTATTTTATTTTATGTTTCTCTATTTCAAGTAGAGACGAAGTGATTTTCTTTACAAAATCACAGAATCCAAATGGTTGGAAGGGACCTCAAAAGATCATCTAGTCCAACCCCCCTGCAAGAGCAGGGTAACCTAGAGTACATCACACAGGAACTTGTCCAGGCAGGCACTGGGATTTTTTTCCCTAGATTTTAACTGACTAAGCTGTTAACAATTAATATGGTTTTACACTGTAATATTACAAAAGATAGATCTCCAAGATAGAACCTAAAATACTGGATGACACTAAAACAATCCATCATATTATTGTTTAGCTGGAAAGAGGAATTTATGATTCTATTTAATAGTGCCAGTTTCATAACAGTCCTTAAAACATGTGTGGTTTAGGAGGGGTAATAGTGAACTAGCCTGTTAGTGTTCCACTGAAAGTGTAAAACAACCATTCCTGTGCTTAAAATCAATGTACAATATAACTGAATTCTTGGCTATCACCAGAAAGACTGAGTATTTTTTTAAATTTTAATAATCTGATTCATAATGTATACTTGAACCTTTTATATGCATCTGTATATACCTATACCTCTATTTATAGCTAATACATCTATGCTCTGGGAAGACCAGAAATTTCTTTCTTTTCAACCTCCAGATACTGAGAAATTAATAAACCTAGACTGGAACAGCATTTTTTTGTTTTTAGCTTTTACTTGCTAATATTGCTTACAACATATCCTGTATTCTTCAAAAATCGCAGAAATTTCTAGGTCAGAATGAATGTTGTTTTCTTCATTTCGTTTTTAGGGTCCCATTTTATTTCCATGAAAATTTTGCAAGTGTAAAAATGGATAACTACGTTTTTATTTCAAACCAATTAAGACCTCTCCTTCTAATCAACTGGTTTCTAAAGAAAATTGTGTCTAGAAGATGAGCTAATGCACTAGTACTTCAGTTTGATTGAGTTTGAATCTCTTTATAATGCTATTACGTTCTGTAATAATAACAGCTCTTGACAGAAATTCTCTAATATTCATTTGCCTTTGATTAGGCTTAAAATTGACCTTAAAATGAAAGAGATTTTTTGCTATGCTCATACTACTGAATTTTAGACAAGAGATCCTTTTCCAATGGGACAAGTTATTTGAAGAAAAGCACTGCTCAACATAAATGCAAAGAAAACAAATGCAAAGAAAACTTCTCTGTGTATATCTCTGTGTATGGTTTTGGAAGTATTCTCTTTTTGATTTTTATGTGTCTTCTTACTTTTTTTATTTTAACATTTCTGCAGGATTTTTTCCTAAGGCTTACTACTTCCTCAAACCACCAATATAAGCTTACATTCAAAAAAGCCAACTATAAAAAACCTCTAAGATAATTAAGACAAATGCTATATTTCAATATTGCCACATTATTATATTCATTATAGTCTTATGTGGGTTTGATACTTCATACTGTGAATAAAGGTGTCAGCCTTTAAAATGTTATTGTAACCTAAAGCAGCTTTAAATTAAGATAAAGTTATGGAAGACATTTTTACCATCAAATCCAGTCAGCAGTTTTCTCTATCATATGCATTTTTATCTCTGCTGTAAAATTAATACCCTGCCAGTTTAAATATTGAAAACTCTGGGTTAGAATTATTAAGAATTTTATAATAAATTAATGCTAAATATAATTATTCATTTATTACTAAAGTCAAACTAAGGATCTATTCAATGTTGTTCTCTACACTTCAAACCTGCATTGTAGTTTTCTAGAGTTACTCAAGAAACACTTTTAAATGAAAAGAAATAGACAAATGGACTTTTGTAAAGAGCAGCATCCTCCCATCAATCAACTTTTTCCCAAAGTAAATCTTCCTCATCGTTATGATTAAGAACAGATCTCATGACTTCACAAACTCTAAACAGGGTCTCTCCTGGTCAGTCTGACACTTCTGTCTACAGCATGTACTTTAAAATAAATCTGCCTTCATAAAAACGTAAGAATCACTTCCTTCTAATATTAACCAGGAAATGTTATTACAGGAAGAGAAGATAATTAGACCCCTGTTTATTACATTTTTCCTTCTACTTTCTTCATTCTGCAGTAATTGAGGACATAATCCTACTATATGACTGTCTCTTCTCTATGTATCATCTATTCTCCATTGCTTGAGATAAGGAGACACCGAGCTAAAAGGATCTCAGCACAATCATTTCCTAACATTTCTTCCCTCTTACTTTTACTGAAATTCTCTGCAGTTTGAATGAACTGGTTTGGTTTCTGGTTGGGGGCTTTTTTTGTGATTTTTTTTTTTTCACCACTTTTTTTTTTTCTTTTTACTACAGTCTTCAGGCTTTATTACTGCAAAATCGATTGTACTCATACTCAAAATTTCCCAGAAGTGTAATTTTAATGGATTTGCCCTACGTGCTTTCCCGGACTAGTGGTACACTAAGAAAGTAGATAAAAATCTTTTATTAAAACAAACAAACAAAAAAATCCCTCCTCAAAAAAAAAAAAAAAAAAAAAAAAAATTTCTCTCCCAAAAAAAAATTGCTGAAAACTCCAGAAGGAATAATGAAACCAAAATCTGGAAAAGTATGATTAATATGAAAGAAGCATTCTGCTTATACTCTAACTGCTTGTAGATTTCACTTCTACCTGCACTGTAGATGCTACTGAATTATTCCTTGTGGAGTAAATACTTAAGATCCTTAGGCCGCTTATACGCAGAACTTAATGCCTTTCTTGGTCTCCAGAATGTGAGTTAGTTCACCTAAGTTATGCAGGCTCATATGTTTCCACTATGTCTCCTTTTATTCAATTTTGATACTCTGGCTTCTGACAATTAAACATTACTTTTGCATTCTGCAAGTGAAGTGAGTATTGTGAGAGCAGTTTCTAAGACACAAACTTTGTAGAGGACTACAGAGAAAAAACATTTCTATAAATGGCTATATTGCTTCGCATCTAAAACCTACCTGCAATGCCTACTATCACTAGTAATTGAAAAGTCATTGAATCTCTTCTCTTGGAGATTAATTTAACATAACAATGCTGAAGTTCACAGATGTCACTTGTAATTTGTAAATATACACACTAAATTCTGTCCTATTTTCCAGAAAATTTTTCCAAGGTGATGTCGGATTCATTTGTCCGTAACTCAGCATAAGTATCTTACCTGCCTTATATCAATCTAGAGGAGGTGCACTGTTTCACTAGCTTACTTATGAGATTACTGTTTGAGAAGCTCATGTATTTCAAGTTTTCTGAAAGCTTTTTATTTTTGCCATTTTTATTCTTGCTACAGAAAGAAAATAAGATGCCTTGAAATTATTGACTTCTGGCAATTTTTTTTTGTTACTTTATTGCAAGTAATACTTTCCCCAGAAACTATAATGAAGTATCATTAGTTTCCTTTAGATAAATAAAAAAGGCTTTATTTCTATTTTTTTTTAATGCATATAACCGTAGAAAATATACAATGATGTATGCCTTATCCTCATTTTCCTGTCTTCACTATCTTGTGCAGGTTTTCAAAAATAAACACCTAGTGATTCAAAGCCAGCCTCCTCCAAATAGGGCAGCAAGGAGGGCATACAGCAAGCTCACTACCTTGGAAATCAGGAAAGCAGACTTCAGCCTCTTCAGGGATCTGTTAGATGGAGTACCATGGAATAAAGCCCTGGAAGGAAGAGGGGCCCAGGAAAAATGGTTAATACTCAAGGACTGCATCCTCTCCTCCAGGCTTGGAAGCGATGAATCCCAACAAAGAGGAAGTAATGTAAAAACATCAAGAGGCCTGCACAGATGAACAAGGAGCTCCTGAACAAACTTAAGCATAAAAAAGAAGGTGGAAGCAAGGACAGGCAGCTTGGGATGAATAGAGAAATTGTCTGAGCAGCCAGGGACCAGGTTAGAAACGCAAAAGCACTGACAGAATTAAATATGGACAGATGTCTGTCAAAGACAAGAAGAAAAGTTTCTATGTATGTCTGTGATAGAAGAAAGACTAAGGGAAAATGTAAGCCCTCTCCGGAAGGGAATGGGAGACCTGGTTACCTGGGACATGGAAAAGGTTGGGATATTTTATTGCCTTCCTTTGCCAGCAAGTGCTCCAGCCACACCACTCAAATTGCAGAACGCAAAGGCATGGACTGGGCAAATGAAGAATCACTCACTGTCGGAGGAGGTCAGATTCAAGAACATCTAAGGAACCTAAAGGTGCACAAGTCCATGAGACCTGACAAGATGCATCTGTGGGAACTAAGGAAAGTGGTGAGTGAAGCTGCTAAGCTATTATATATCATATTTGAGAAGTTGTGGCAGTCCAGTGAAGTTCCCGTTGACTGGAAAAGGGGAAACAGTATTTTTAAAAATGGAAGCAATGAAGACCTGGAGAACTACAAGGCTAGTCAGTCTCACCTTGGTGCCCAGCAAGATCATGAAGCAGATCAGAAGGCCATTCCTGACAGCAAACATGGCTCCATTAAGAACAATCTGATCAATTAGGTGGCATTATACAATGGTATTACAGCATTTGTGGGTAAGGGAAGAGCAACTGGTGCCATCTAACTGGACTTCTATCTGTCTAAATACAAAGCATTTGACACCATCCCATACGACATCTTTGTCTCTAAACTGGAGAGGCATGAATTTGACAGATGGATCATTTGGTGGATAAAGACTGGCTGGATGGTTATCTAAGAGTTTCAGTCAACAGCTTGATGTCCTGGTGGAGACCAGCAATAAGAAGCATTCCTCAGGGGTCAGTATTGGGACAGGCATTTTTTAGCATCTTTTTCATTGACATGGACAGTGGAATAGACAACACCAAGCTTTGCGGTGCAGTCAACATACTAGAAGAAAGGGATGCCATCCAGTGGGACTTTGAAAGGCTTGAGAGGTAAACCTCATGAAGTTCAACAAGTAGAAGTGCAAGGCCCTGCACCTGGATTGGAGCAATCCTAAGCACAGGCTGGGAGGAGACCGGATTGACAGCAGCCTTGAGAAAGTCTTGGGGGTGTTGGCTGACAAGAAACTCCACATGAGCCAGCAGTGTGAGCTCACAGCCTGGAAAGCTAAACATATGCTTGAAAAGAAGCATGACCAGCAGGTTGAAGGAAGAGATTCTCCTCCTCTGCTCCCCCCTCACGAGACCCAACCTGGAGTACTGCATTCAGCTCTGGGGCCCCCAACATAAGAGGGACATGGACCTGCTCCAGCAAGTCCAGAGGAGGGCCACAAAGATGAGCAGAGGGCTGGATCTTTCCTGTGAAAACAGGCTGAGAGAACTGGGTTTGTTCAGCCCAGAAAAGGCTCAAGGGAGACCTTGAGCAGCTTCCAGTGCCTTAAGCAGGCCGACAAGAAAGCTGGCGAGGGACTTTTTAAAATGGCATAGAGTGATAGGACAAGGGGAATGGCTTTAAGCTGGGACATTTAGATTAGACATTAAAAAAAATATTCTTCACTATGAGAGTGGTGAGGCACTGGCACAAGTTGCCCAGAGAAGTCGCGGATGCCCCCTCCCTGTAAGTATTTCAAGACTAGGTTAGATGGGGCTTTGAGCAACCTGGTCTAGCAAACAGTCTCTGCCCATGACAGTGGGGATGGAATTAGATGATCGTTTCCAACTCAAACCATTCTGTGATTATGCACTCTATGAAAAGAACCAAAACCCAAACGTATCACTCACTGATTTTAGTTTATATCCTCTTTCCCATAAAAAGTCTATTTATTTCAATTTTGCCCCAAATCCGTTTCTCATACAGTGGGTGTATATAGATCCATACATACAATTTTTTTACCTCACATGACATTTATGATTGTGTATGTAATGTTTTTATGAATAAATTAAGTATGTCTTAGGGCTTTTAAGTGACTATCACAATAAAATGCTACAGTAGCTTCCATCAGCATCCTTGGCACACCATCACTTCTCATCCTAACTAGCCATAATGATTATTGCATCATTATGTTATTATGTAATGTACAATAAATTTGCACTCAGTATGACACTTTAAATAATGAAAACATTAAAACTTAACAGATGCTGAATAAATTTAAATATAAACCTTTAAGCCAGTGCTTATTTAAGCATTACATTTCATACTCATTGGTGAGTGTGTACTCGTGGACTTTAAGGTAACATGAATGTTGATTTCTTCTATGTAAACACATTGCCTGCTCTGCATAGTATGAATATATTTCAATAAAAAAATAGATTAAGCCTTTGAAACACTGGTTACCATGTTTGAGTAGCTGTTTGAAAGGGCTACACAGTATTGTGTATATAGCTTTTAAAATAAATAACATAATAAAGCAGTGCAACATTATTTTACTTTATCCTGCATTGCAATGTCAGTAACTCAATGTCCTGGGTCTGTAGTTCACTCTGATGTGAATGAATCCTAACCAAACCAGCAATTTAATTGAAAAGGTCACTAAAGTTAAATGAGAAGGGTATAATCAATACATCTTAAAGACATCTGGATACAAAATAGATGCTATTCTGGCCTAAGCATTGTCAATATCTAACTTAAAGATTTCTACAATACCTTATATGTACAAAAATCCAATTCACTATGTTGTGAGCATTTAAGAGAAACTTGCAAGGAGAATCTTGACTTTTTTTTTCTAATTGCATTTTTACCTTTCATTGCAGTGTTATATTACTCTTGCTTTAGTTTACTGTTGTTTATTATGGTGTTTATTTTTGCTTTTAATGGAAACTAAGCTTTTGTCATTCTTTCTCTGCATTGATACACTATCAGCCTTCTCTCTAGTAACTTTCAACCACATCAAACATTTGTACGGAATTTCACTTGTTCCTACAAGTTTCATAACACAGCAGTAAGCAAGGTACTGGAGACGTCAGTGAGTAAACCTATACAGAACAAGAAGGGCAGAACTCAGGAATTACACAGTTTATTGGACAATAACAAGACTAGTCACATCATGTGCCTATGAATATGCATGTTACACAGGAAAGGGTTGGATTAGTATGAGAATATATCAAGAACAAGTACTGTATTTAGGAAACCTATGGGAAATGAGACTTCATCAGCTAACTGCTCTTAGAATAACTTGTTTGATTTCCCCAAAACACTGAGGGAAATGTATCACTTCATCCTACCTCTGTATTTCCAATACATGGTGATAAACATGTGTAATTAAATCCATGAGATTTATCCACACACAGTGCTCCTGGGGCACAGCTTATATTGGAGAATAGGCAGGCATCAATATCCAGTTTACATCTTTCACCTTCAAAACCTGCACCACAAAGAGAATGTTTAATCACAGTTCATTCAGAATATTGACATTACGTCTATGCAGGGTGTCAGCAATTAACACCACTCTACTAGAGTAATTTGGCAGTTTTACTTCTGAAACACATTGAAAAAATGGTATTCTTCATTAAAAAAATGTTTCTTGCATACATTAAAATATATTGCAATTTTTATTACATTATTTCTTCAATATCATACGACATTTTCTTTGTTCTGTTTTAGAGAATAAAGTACATTTCCAATGACTCACCTATAGGGCAAGAGCACTTAAAATGATCTCCATAGTCAATGCATGTTCCTCCATTTTCACATGGACTGGAACCACAGGTATCTATTTGTACTTCACAGAATTCTCCTATGGTTGAAGAAGAAAAAAAACCAAACCTAAACATGAACTATATTAGTAATACTGGTAAAACAATTGCTGTAAATCGTCTGTCTGGAATATTGGTTAGAATTTAAAGACCTTGTGTAAGTTTCCAGACTTCTTTCTCTCCATTTCTATGCATACAAAAAAAGAATCTGAAATGGAGTTGATACTTTGCATTTTCTTCTACTCTTTACAACTGCATGAGTCAAACCTGATCTTGTTCTCAAGTCTTTTGATTCTATTAAGCATACATTTCGGTGTATCTTTTCCCAGCTCCATTCTGGCTAGAAAAAGGCTAGTCCACATTTTCCTGAGTAACCTTCAGTGTCACCCCACTGAGCAATTACATGCTCATTTATCTGAAGACCCTTTTTTTTTCAAGTTAGCAGGAAAAAATAACTGAACTTGTAATGACAGTTCTAAATAAAATGTGCTGAAGAGAAATATAACTTTGGCGATAAGAGACAAGGAAGATGGTCAGGTTTACCATTTGTCCTGGAAAAAACAGTAGATTTGACAAAAAAAGCAGACAGTGAGGTTTTCTCCTTATTCTTTTTAGTACTGAAAACAATATAATGAATTCTGTTTAAAGGTTTTTGAGTGTTTTTTTCTTGTTATTGGTGTGCTGTTGTTCCTTTTTCCATTAACTTTTTATTTTTTTATTTATTATTTCTACAGTGAGAATTAATCTTACTGTCAATAAAACTAGAAGAAAGCGGAGTTTTTCAAAGTTTCATAGCGCAAAACTTCAGAAAAGAAAATAAGAGTAGCTTACTGATGGTTTTACTATCAACTTGCTTGCATTCAGTGATACTTTACTCAGTAGCTTAGGCAAAATAAAAATGGAAGAGCTGTGCAGGAGAAAAATGTTTGAGAGAAATGCACAGGGAACAGGGATACTTTTTTAAATCAAACAAAGGGTTCTGTAAAATGTTTTGTCAAAAATTATCATTCAAGTTGAATTTTTTCTCAGGAAAAAGAAAACAAAAACAACCAAACAAAAAACCAACCAAACAAGAAAAAATAAAAATTTTACCAATTTTACTTCAAATAATGATATAGATTTTAAATTTTTAGTCAGCTCTCATTTTTATCTAAAGCTACAGACATCAGTACAACAGGAACTAATAGTATAAAATCTAGTAAGTAAAAAATTATGTTTGCTTCCACAGTGCATTTCTGCCAATTTAATTGACTTTAGTCTATTAAAAATATAAAACACTTAAGTTGTGTGAAACATACACTGTAGTATCTTTTAGCATGCTTGAATGGAGTGTCAAACTAAGACCAAAAGACTGCTTTTATGGACTTCTACAAACGCAAACAGGAGTATACTTATTAAGGCTGTAATGCTGTGATTTGTCATCCAGAAATCTCATTTTTTTGGGTCACCAGGTGCTGAAACACATGTACAATCTTACATATTTATAGATAAGTTGACCAGCACGCTATACAGACTGCTAATGTTTATTTCATCCTTTTGCCTCTCAGCCAAAAATAGCCCAGAATTAACATGTCAATTCTGAAACAGCCAAGAGTATATTTTACTGAAGGTTTTAAAACTTACTGTAAATATTAAATTCATAGAGA
>JBCJKH010062864.1:0-39373 GCA_039877255.1 Loriculus beryllinus
CTGAATCAAGTATATTGGGCCTTAGCTGCATACCATGTACATCCAACATGCTTAATGTTTCTGTGGAAGACTTTGTCAGAGATGTCTTTGGAGGACCACGACACTAGGGACAACAGGATTTCTCTTCCTCCATGGCTGATTACATCTGCAGAAGAAAAGCTTTTTCTATGGCAGTCCCATAAGTAAATACTTCCCAGATTTAAAATATGGTCTAAAGGAATATATAAACACACTTGAAATAAAGACCAAAAGCTGTGTACATCTGTAGTCTGTAAAGTGTTTGGGATTAGGTGGCATTCCAAGGGTTAATCCCTAAGGATTAGCATGGTAAACACTCTTGTTGTTGTTTACACATGTCCTGCAAAGAAGGCTATGCTTTCATAGTACGGCTTTCTAGGAGGGCTAGCCATAAAGGTTTGCAGTCAGTTTTTACAAGCATAAGGAACCAGGGGAACACAAATGGGAAATGCACAGAGCTGTCCTTTAAATACATGAAATGCAGATGAGTGGCTCAGAGCAATCTCAGCATAAATTTGACATGTTAATAGAAAAGAAAAATATGTTTTTTAGCAAAGAACCAATACTTCATATCCAAAGTTCTAAATCTGATGATAAGGGGATAGCAGGCATATGCCTGGCTTGTGCTTTGTGCTTTCATTTACATACTAAGCATGCTGACCTGCTCTCCTGGGCTCCACAAACTTGGTGACCTGGTGCTTGATGGGAGGACGTGGAAAAGCCAGAGATGAGTAAAATGCTATCAGCATCAGACCAAGGCTGAGACTCAGGCTTGGAGCTGGAACTGCTTTAGAATGAAAGGCTCGTGTTTGGGTTTACAGCTGGGGTGTTGGGCTAGGAGCAAGAGTGGGACTGCTTTTATCCTTGTCCCACAGCATCCCCTTAGTGCACTGAAAACCAAGGTTGGCTTGAGAGTTAAGCTATGCCTTTCTCTCTGTTTCTGTCTCGGTCAGGAAATGAAATAATTTCTCTCCTGAAAACTTCATGGAGGCAGGTTACAAAATGAAAATAGATCAGTGGGAATGAGTATAAGCAGCAGAGTTCAGTTCTGTGCTGACTTTTCTAACAGCTCATAGATGGGACAGCCAAACAGTTTTAGATGCCATGCTGCTCTCTGCTAAGAAACAATGTACTTACCCACTGGCAAGTGTTTCCCATGCAATTTTATGTGGGAAAATAGTCCATTCACTTGACTGTGTATTGGATGAGACAGAGCCTTCCTTAGAGCAAAATGGTTTGGCTTGTCAACTCTTAGCCTCAAATGCAGCAAGCTCTGACACGCTATCCAGCTCACCAGACTGTGAGGGCTTTCCACATGGCTTTGATTTACAGCATCCAGTCTGCTTCTCTGCTCCCAGTCAGTGCAAAACGTGCAGTCCCCATCTAGATTTGAGTAATTTCCTGCATGGTATCTCTATGGGTGAGGCTTGCCATATGGGTGAGGCTTGGTGTCTCCTGGCATCAGCAGTGATGCTCGGATAGAGGTCTGCCACACTGGGGCAGAGAAACGTGTGGGCACACATGGGTTGGGAACTGCAGATCTCTTAAGTGGTCTCCATGCTCTGGCTGGGATGTGCCCTTCCTTTTAGGGTAGGGCCTTAGGGCCACCAGATACAGATGTGGGAAGATACCCCCTTTCGGACAATAGAAGAAAGCCGTTTTTACATATTGTAAAAGCCCTGTCGTGTATTTTGAGAGGCTTTTTAGTTCCCAGGAGATTAAAACCCAAACCCAAGCCTCCAATGTTTGCCTCTTACTTCACCAAAAGCTTTAATGCTGACAGAGGAACTGGCAGGGTGAAACAAGCCTAGCAGAGCAAAAGGTCATAAGGATGTTTCAGAGTCCACTCTCTTTAATGAAGTTCAACAACTTCACTCTCTGCCCTCCTGCCCTGGTGACAGCTTCGTGTTCCTCTGGCTGAGGCTGCAGCACGAATCAGACCGTAAAAACACATCTTGTGTCTCATGTCGCATTTTATCTGCAAAGTGCTTCAGAAACATTAGCATCCCCTATCCCAAAGGGTGTCTACATTTTGCTTTCCAGCCCTCAGCTTGCTCCCTTTGCAGACCTAAGCAGCAGCAAGCTGTTTCTTGTTATGGTTGTAAAGAGCTGTGATTAGCCTGCTGCACACATAAGAGGGAAATTAAACCATTTAGTTGTATTTAGGAGCTCAACCCCTTCCTTTAGACCCTCTCTCCCCACTAAACACTTTAACTAAACAATGACTAATGAGGCCAATTTGCTGACAATTAATTACCCCAGAAAAGGACCCCTAATTGTGGTGAGCAAGGTGGCTGCTCTAAAGCATTCAAGGGCTATATGATGGTCAGCTTCCCCCCTACCTCTGCTTGGGGGCTTATTAGCGCCTTTGCATTTGTTGCAAAGTGCTGTTAATTGGGAGCTGGGAATAAGGAAATGAGAACTCTGGAGGCTAATTGACAGGCACCTGCAGAGGGCTTTAGTGGTTGCAAAGTTCCTTTGACTTTGGAGAGAAGTCCTGGTGTTCTTTTTGCCTTGAAAGCCAAGGGCTTCTATGGATTAGTAGGTGGGAGTTTTAGTTTTCCCTAGGGATGGGGGTCTTACTTGCCAGTGGGTAAGTAAATAGGCTGGAGAAAGCAACTAACTAATGAGGATGTATGGACAGGGTTGTGGTGACTTTCTTCACTTGTATCCAAGGTGCCTTCTTGAGGCAAGCAGAGAGAGCACTTAAATGAAGCTTATGGGCTTTCTTAGGAATTTTCAGTTCTTTGTCTTGGTGGAATTAAATAGCTTTTGCTGCATTTTCGGTCTGTAGATTGGGAATAAAAGCGCTGGTTTTTAAAGTATTTTGTGACTTATTGACAAAATATCTGACTGTTAACTAGGCTTGTAATTTTAGATAGGGGAGTAGCTGTAGCTACTGCATCCAAGGGCCTTATGCAAAGCTCTTTGCCCAAAGGGAGCAATCAGATTGTGAACTTCCTGTGAGTTTGTTTGTAGGGCTCAGAGCCATCTTCCAGCTACATCTCTGTGTCCTTCTGTTTGCACTTTTCATCCTGACATATCTGAGCTGAGTTCCTAGTCCCGTGCTTCCTGCCCTTATCTCGTAAACCCACCCTCCTTCTGCACTAAGGCCTTGTGTGAAGCATCATGAAAACAGGGTGCAACCAATGCAGGAGCCAGAAACTGCTGCTGCATTCCTGTAAGTACCTCTTGCATAGAAATACCATTTATGCTAAGCAGTGATTCCTATTCCTGTGTTGTATCTGGATGCTCTGATCAAAAGGCAGATACATGAACTGTTTGGGAGCTATGGCATAGCCAGTTCCAGTATAAATTAGGAAAATACCTCTAGGAGTGTTGCTGGTTATTACTCCCAGGTAATATCTCGGGAGGAGTTTTGAGCTCTGAAGGGTTTAGGTCATAAAAAGCAAGGATAACAACAGCAGATGTTTGGGTGTTCTCTTGTTTGCAGTTTCCTCGCTGCCTCCCATATGTGGCCCCTGGTTTGTAATAACTGCTACAGTGGGTGTTTTTTGAGACACGATAATGTTTTGTGGAAACAAATCACTTGCTTTCATCTCGAGAGCAACAGTGATTGCACTGGGGGAGTGTGCTCTATTTTTCATGTCTCAGTCTTCCTTATTATTTAAATTAATGTGAGTTGCAGTTGTCACGAAAGTGAAGGATTGATGGCAATTAACAGGCTTGGTGCAAGCAGGTTCTGTGTAAACCTGTCCTACCTAGTGCTGTCACTGCGTCTTGCCTGGGACTAGAATTCCCACACCAGTTCTGCTTTGGACTCCTCCTGCCCTGCAGCCCCCCCAAGCTTTTCCAGCTCAGGGCATGCTGCAGCATCTCTGCCCTTTCCCCACTCCTGCCTTGCAGGTCCCCTGCTCTTCTAATGCACGATTCACAAGGAAAATGGCTACTGGTTACTTTGGGGGTTGTTACTTACTGTCAGTGACATGTAAGATGAGATGCTGAGCTGGCATCAGGCTTGTCCTGTAGATGTGAGATGTAGAAGAAACAAATATGTGAGTTTTGAGCCATTCTTCTCTGAATTCTTCTCATTTGCATTGCTCCAGAATCTGACCCTGGCATACATAGGGCATCCTGCTTCCCCAGGGATGGGGCAGTTGGGTACCAGCTGTGCTTCCCTTCACAATGATCTCTGCTCCTCACCCCATCCAGGGTGATCCTAAGCACAGGGTAATGAATACCCCATATTACATTTATGCTGAAAGGGCGGAAAAATCCTAGTGATTTTCTCTTTCCCATCAGTACCAGAGAGCCTGGCAATGCTTTGCCATGGTCTGTGGAGACAGAAAGGTCCAGCAGCAGCCTGGAAAACCCCAGAGGGACAAGCTGTTAGGCTGAACATGAGAACACCTGTGAAAGCTCTGTTTAGCTGTAGTGCTTCCCCTTCTGTGGGTCTGCTGTGGTTTTGCCTCTGTTAATGGTTCAGAGAGGACAGACACAGAAAGGTTTTCCAGTTGAGGGTCAAGAAATGGCTGAACAAAAGAAGGCTGCAACACCCAGAGGATCCTGGTCCCAGGAGGTTTTATTCTCAGCAATCCTTTTTCCAGCAGCCTGGGAGCTGTGAAAACATGACAGAGCCCACACATGGGGAAAAATAATAAGGTCAAAGCTTCTCATTTTAAGACTGTCCTAAAAAGGTGTGTGCAAAGTAATGACAAGTGCCAAGGAGGCAATGCTAACTGTTGCTGGTGCTGACAGTTGTGGCATTTTAACACGCTGGCTTGACACCCTGAAAATTAAAAGTCTCTGACTTTTTAGCTGAGTGAAATTACTGTCCACTAAGATCCAGTCATTGTTAATGCTAGCTGGCTTTGGATTCGAAGAAGACAAAGCCAAGTGAGGTTTTGTATTCATAGGGAAATTATTTCCTGTCCTGTGCCCCCTCCTCAGTCTTTCCTTGCCCTCTGACCAAGGTGGCAGCTGAAGAGAACCAGCCATTACATTCATAACAGGATTTCAGCCTTGGATGCCCTTTTCTCCCTCATCTGAAAAAGTGGCAAGCCAGATAGGACCATCTGGACACATGCTTCTTCTCTTGGGCGTTTGGTCGGCAGGGTCAGATCTGTTTGTATTTGCCAAGTTGACTCAATCCTCTGTGAACTAAAATGACTTGGCGGCTTTGGGAAGTGGCAGGGTACACATGTCCTAACTGCAGCTCTGCTGCCGGTGCCCCATAGTGGCTTTCACTGCTCTCTCCTCAACCATTGTGACTGGCATTGCACCATTCTGCTAGGTCCTCAGAATGCCCTACAGCTCCATCTGCTAGTCCTGCTTGAGTTTAGTCCTTCTTGGTTTGCTGTGTGGCTTTTTTTCTTGATGCAAGTGTTAACCCCTTGAGGTTAAGATAAAGTTCCCCAAATGTGGTCTAGCCACTGGTTTTACTCTTGGGGTCTGCTTACTCATGCTTGCCAGCACACCGCGGAGAAGCTGTGCTGAGGATGCTCCGAAGTCATGGTCCTTGTGTCCCCTGACATTGCATCTACAACGCATCACTTGGAGAAATAGCAGCTTCCATTGTTCCTTCCCAGACTAAGCCACTCTGTCTCCAGTGTGTGTTGGTCTCAGATCTGAAACATGGTATGTACTACAGGTAGCTGTGCCTACTACAGGACTGAGGTGGCCCTCAGAATTGCATTGCTCCCTTAGGATTAGTGGTTTGGATTTCTGCACCAGAACCTACAGGGCTCTCCCAGCCTGCAGCATTGCTGCTTGGAGCAGTGGGTCTGTCTGTCCTGAACTGTGAGACAGGGGACTCCGCTTACCCTATGGGACAGAAAAGAGAAGAAGAAGGGTTGCTGAGTCCTGTCAAATCAGTGCTGAAACAGATCTCAGTGTGATGCTGCAAGCTGCCTCTCTGCTTTTGTATCCGTGAAACCCAAGTGTCTCTTGGAGGCAGGGTATTTCATTTCCCAACAGGGGTAATTCCTTTCTGCTGACTTTTATGCACTCTCAGTGCATTGGTTAGCAAAGATGTTTGCTTACCTTCCAAGACCACTTGTTTTGTACTGCCAGGCGTTTGCTGTGCAGAACGGGGGAGGAGGCACAGACTGGATCTGTAGTTAGTAAAACTCTCATGTACCCCTTGATATGGTGGGATCAAATTCTTTGACAATATCAGCGTTCTCCAAGAATGCTTATTTAGTTTTGTTCTGATGCCTCCTACCTCTTCCTACGTGCGCAGACACAGTGCTGGTGGCTTGCAGTGAATCACCAATGTGCAATGTAGCAGGGCTTGCATTTGTCAGGGGATTTCGCTTTGAGAGGAGAGGGTTGATTTTCTGCTATGTTTTGCTTTACCCACTATTGTGCTGCCAGGGAGGTGTCCCTGCTCTGAAAATCCTTCCCTCCAGGGAACAGGAACATTCTCTCCAGCTGCAGTCAGCCATTCCCCCCGCCTTGCGTTGGTTGCTTCACCATGAGCTCATCAGCCATCAGTTCCTATTCTTGAGTAGCAAACCCCTTTCTGAGGTGAGAATTTCTGATCTGAATCTACTCTCTTCTAGTGTAAAGTCACTACGTGCTGCCCTTGCAAAAACTTCCACCCAGCATTTTTGTAGCCCTCTTTAGGTAATGGCAGGTTGCCCTTCCACTCTCCCTGGTCTGCTTCTCTCCAGAAGGTTTCCTCTAAGCCTTCTCTTCTCTAGGCTGAACAACTCTCTCAGCCTGTCTTCATGGCAGAGCTGCTCCAGCCCTCTCATCATCTGTGTGGCTCTTCTCTGGACTCACTCCAACAGGTTCACATCTTTCTTAAGTTGGAGGCTCTACAGTTGACCTCAAGTGGTGTCTCATGAAAGCAGAGTAAATATAATCACTTCTCTCCACGTACGGGCCAACGTTCTTGCTAATACAACCCAGGATGCTCGATCTTTGCTGCAAGGGCATACTGCAAACTCATACTGAACCTCCAAATACCATGGACTGCTTGAGCCCAGCACTTTCACCCTACCAGCAAATATCAGGGTGGTTGAAAGCCATCACAGGGACTGAGATTGTGAGGCTTCTTCTGTCAGCCTAAAGCAGTCTTTGTCCACTGCCTCTGCTTAATCAAATGGTTGGTAGCAGGTACCAACCAACAGGGGTGACTTCCTTATGCTAGCTCACTGACCAGAGCTCGGTTCCTCCAGGTGGGTCCCATGGCCATAGATGCTAAAATGTTATCCATGAGTCTAGGGTCTAAAGATCTGTGGGTTGTAAAGAATATTCCTATGAATCCAGCAACACAGCTGGAACTGATGAGTTGCTGTCTTTAGGCTTTATTTCATTTTCCCCACTTAGCTCATAGGCAGCTTTGCCTCAAAAGGACCATCAACCTCTCTTGCCAAGGAGGGGGAAGGGGAGGCTGCTGTCTGTTTACTCTGTAGTAAGCAAAGCAGAAAATTATGTTGTTTCATTCCTCACTACACACAAATTCGGAAGCTGAAAATATATTATAAAAAATAAATAAATTAGAAGATTCCCTTTTATCAAACTCCCTCACCACATCCAGGGGGTGAAGTGTGGAAGCAAGGCAGGGATGTGAGAGAGGACAGACTGCAACAGCCTGCTCTGCTTGGAGGCTGATGCAGTGCCATGCTCCATACTTGTCCAGGTCTCATTGTGTCGTTTTGGTCCCATGACACAAACTCACTTGGAAAGTCTTTAAGGATCCTGAGTGCCCAAGCCATGGCTGGTCCTGTGAATCTTTAAAGGCTTTATCATGCATTTGCACCGTGTGAGGTGCCTGCTGCAGGCAGTCCATGGGGGATCTCTTTTGGCTGAAAGCTGTTGCAGAAACCTTCTACTGTCACCACTGTGCCTTCCCTCAGCAAATTCCCATTACCCACGGTGTGTGTTCCTAGTTCTCACCTTGTCACAGCAGCGAAATGAGCTTAAAAGCTCCCCAGTTCAATGCCCACTGAGCATTTGGTTGCGTGAGCAGCAGAGCAGCATCGTGGCTAACAGCACGAGTTCTGTGAGCCAATGGGAGGGAGCAATAATTAATACAGCTTCTGAATCGGTGTCCAGCACGCTGCAGGAGGATTTGGAACTGTGTCTGGGGCTGTTTGGAGTGTAAAATTAGCTGGGACAATGCTTGGAGCCTGCTGATTCCTCCCATGCAGCCTTGAGGTAGTTCTTAAAGGTTATTTGATGAAGGCCTCCAAACCTACCCAAACAGAAATCATTGCAGTTGCAGCAAAGGCCATTTCTACCTGCAGATCCTTGAAGCAGTGGCACACATTATTCTGATTTAAGTTCAGATAACGCAGGTAGTAATGAGTAGTGCAGCCTGTGAGAGGATTCTATGGCTGCCTCTGCTTAATAGGTATGTAGGTTAATGAGTCGGACAGGCTGCCTTCCAGAAGTCTGACTAACAAGGTCCAACTTCCTTTTGTCTTCACAGTTCCACCAAAGATCTCCAATATCTCCTCGGACATCACCGTGAACGAGGGCAGCAACGTAACCCTGGTTTGCATGGCAAATGGGCGTCCTGAGCCTGTCATCACCTGGAGGCACCTCACCCCAACAGGTAAGAGACCCAACCGGACTAATCTGTGCTGGTGATTTGTGAACTGTTCAGTAGTTCCCTTCTCTTCCAACATCAATAGGAAATTTCAGTAGCAATACAGGCAGCTGTAAGAAAAGTAGTAAGAATCTTAAATGCACTGCAAGCTTGTTTTGCAGTGTGGTTTCCCAGGCACAATAACTAGGTTGCCTGAGGGAACAAATTAAATTACTTCAGTAGGTACTCTACAGAATTGGACCTGTAATTCTATTTAGCTGTGGTCTTCATCTAGTTGTCCCAATCTCTACTGCTGGTAATGCAGCACGCAGTGGTTTAGACAAAACACTGCTGGTGCCAGAGAGAAGGGAAAGGTTTTCTGTTTAGATGTTACACAAAGAGGTTCTTTCCGAAAAGCATGGAATTTACTTCCCACTGATCTGCCTTAAAAGAGAGAGGCAAACAGTGGCACAGATTATTTCATAGTACTGTCCATTTTGGCTGACAGTCTTTCTGTGTCTTGAGAGGTGAGTTAGGAAGGCGTTTGATCTGCAAGAGGAGTGAGGAGCAGGGTGGAGACAGAATAAAGAACTCACCAGCTTTGTTCTGCTATCTAACTGTGCTTTCCATGCTCAGGGATGTGGCAAGCTTGGAAGGAGAACATCCTTTCAGTAGTCAGGATCCATGGGGTGGTTAGCACCTTGGGTTGCAAGGAAACCTTCACCCCCTAAAGATCTATCACTAGGATGGGAACAAGAGCTATGTTTCCCTTCCTCTGTGTCATGTTCTTTGAGAAGAGACGAACTCTTGATCTGATTTCTTTTGCTGTCAGATACTCTTTCATCTAAATTGTGTGGGGAAAGCATTGATTAGCTCCATATGAATAGTCTTCTGTGATATTCCCGTATATGTAAAGGGTTAAAGACTGTTCAAGGTAAGCATAGTACAAGCTTTCTGCATGTGCTATAGACAGTCAAACTATCTGCTGCTGTTCAGCAGACATAAAAGTGGATAGCATTGCAGAAAGTAGGTTGGACAGAGAAAGAGAAAATGCCACATTGCAGAAGAGCTCAGTTCAGGTGCTGCATCCAGAGGATGCATTTGGGGCCTATGGTTCAGATTGTGTTACTCAGATTTCCTGTCTCATCCCTTCGGTATAGCCAGTAAGCCAGATACGTGCTTGTATGATACACAGGTTATATTTCCAGCCCATTGCTAGCAATACCAAAAGAAGGAAGATGGGGAAAGACTGCTAAGAAGAGGTGGGAGGAGCAGAGCTTATAAGGAAACACTACTCCTTTGTGGTATCAGCATCACTACCTGATATTCTTCTGCTGCTCTTTTCAGTATTAAGCATGACTGTTCCATTTGCATATTTAGGGACATAGAACCTACTTTTTCAACCTTTAATTACGTATATAGAATTTTCTAGCTCTGGCATTTATGCTCGTGAAATATATTTCATATAAGATCTTCCATCTTAACTTCTGTGTCAGTCTTTCAGTCCTCCATCTAACACTCTTGTACTCAAGTAAGTGGTACTCCCTAGCTATTCCATGAGCACAGCATAACATTGACCAAGTTAAGGGCATTACAAGGATACCTGCTTAAATCCCAATGAAAACTAAGGCCTGGAACACACGAGATGTGTTGTTCAGAGCAGCAATAATAAGATTCTGTCCTGACTCGTCATTTTGGCTGTATGTCTGTGCATTGTGGGTTTTTTGCAGTTGTACCACCTACTCCATTGTATCAGATACAGATTTTTGTCTCCCTTTCAAAAAGACTCCTCAGCCAGAACGATAGTTTGCTCTATCCCTGTTTAGTGAGAAACAGGACTGAGGAATCCCATCATTGCTTTGATTCCAGGGTCAGTTCTCCTGAGTCTGGTGTTCACTTTCACATCATGCCCCTTCACATCTTTCCTCCTGTGCTGCGTGTCTCAGAGGTGTTGCCTTCTTAGCACCCCTAAGCACCATCTCACTGACCCCCTTCCAATCCATTCTCAGAGCTCCTGCTACACTGAAGCCTGCTAAGCACTCCCTTCATAATCAGCTAGAGCCAGGGATGAAGGGCAGGCATCCCAGTCTGTCACCTCCAGGTCTCACTGCTTGTTGTTCTCTTTCTTCCCATCTCAACCCATCTTCTATATTTTACGGGTACAAAGAAACTGCTTTCAGGTACACATTAGGTCTTTTGAACAGCAGGTAGCCCAGTAAGGCACTTGTCCCAGAACGGGGACAGAAGGGCTTCTTTCGGATGTTTTACTTGAGGTTGACAATACAGATTCCAAACCTATTCCATAGCTGCTGCAGTTAGAAACACATCTTATCTTGGAATGCCTTCCTCAGAACTGTAAGGCATCTTGGCTCCACTTATGCTAGTTTTGAAGACATCGTGCTATGTATCAAAGAGCTATTTTAGATCATAGTAAAGCTTTCTAAAATATATCTCTCTCCTTGGATTTTTTCACAGTAAAATTCATGACCACAGAATGAGGAGAATGAGCATTACTGAGCTTGTGTAGGAGGTTTTGAATGGACAGGTTGTGAAATTAAACCAGCACGGGGAGGGGGCGAGAGGGCCAAATCACTTTTTCCTTGTGCAGTCTCTTCAAGGAGTTCATTAGTGAATTGTCTGCTGCTTCTTTCACTCATTGACTTCGTCAATAGTGTTTGGCTGATTACCTGAGTTAGGACCACAGAAACGATTTATTTCTTATTGCCTGAGAAGACACAAATGTAAAGGGAAAGTGGTGTTGCTGCTTATGCAAAGAAGGCAGGGATGCATGTGATAGTTCATTTAAATGCTTGTGGGTCTCAGGAGAGATCATGTGCCTATCTGGGAAGTTAAAACCTTCGATTTATATAATGCTGTATCGCTTCGCTTGTTGGTCCTTCAGTGAAAAGTTAGAGTAGGCATTTTTCTCACATCAGCTTTAAGTCCCCAAGTCCTAAAGCAACCCATAGATAAAAACCCTCTCTTTACCCTGTGAGATAAGTCCTTGCTTTCCTCCAGTCCTTCTCAGATGACTGATTGGGTTTTGACAGAGCAGGTGGAGGGAATCAACCAGACTTTTTCCTTTCTTATCCAGCATGCTGTAGGACATTGGTAACCTGGTCTAACTAGTTGTGGATAGTTCAACAGGCATTGACTTGATGCTCATACAGGTTCATTAGCTCCTCTCCTCAAGCCAGCAGTGACCACAGCAACCCTTGTACTGCATTTGTTAGAAAACTGGTTTGTTCAGTTTGAGCGGGACCAAGTATTGATGACTTTCTATATAGACTACATGAGTTAGCTGTTGTCAGCATTAGAAATACTTCACATGGGGATATGCTGTAGTCTCTTACCTCTTGAAAGGGACAGACCCAGATTGTCCCCTCTGTGACTTTGTACAAAGAGTGGATGCTACTCTGTTGTTTTCCTCTCCTTGATGTTAACTCATAACCTAAATGATCCATGTTCACAAAGGTATAGATTATTTTTCCATCACTGAAATCAAATTTCCAGTAGTTGTGCCACAGCCTGGACAAAGTCCCAGCACAGAGCCATGTATCATGAATGTTAACACATTCTGTGTGGGCTACCAGAGGCAGTCTACCCATCTCTGGTTTGTTATGTTAAGAGGTGCTCTGTTTTATCTGTACCATGCATCAAGGTAATGACTAACACAGCCAAGAGAAGAATCCGATAAGATGATTTGGAGATGGTAGGCAATGTCTACTTTTAAGCTCATCTTAGTTTTACTTCACGTCTTTCTTGACTTAAGTTTATTCAGGCTAATGTGACTTCTCTCTACCAATAAGCTGATGAGATCACAGTCCAGAGTCTTTATTATTTATCATTCTTCACCTCCCCATCTTATTCAGAGCTCTGCTAGATGCCTGGTTGACTGAAAAAGAGCTTCCTGGGAAAAATAGATCCCTGTATGCTCGTATTCTTATCAACAAACACCCTCTCATCAAAAGCCCTAAAGAGTAGCTTCTTGTGAATTGGGTTATCAGCAATATGAACGTGAACAGTTATTGCAGGGTCTTTGCATTACCAGACATCTCGCTGCCAATCCTTTTGTCCTGGATGGGCAGACAAACATGGAAGAAAAAGGCAGTTCCTATCCTGAGAAGCCTGTGCTCAAGCTAACAGGAACAGTCCCATTCATATTCCTGCTTCTTTCCCAAAGAGGCATTGATGGTTGAAACCCTCCTGAGGGCCTTGCTCATGGGTACTCTGGCAAGTGTCATGAGATTGGTACTTGTGTGTGGTGGCAATCTGAGAGATGGTGGCAGGGAGAAAAAGCTCTGTTCATCCCTATGGGGCTCAGCTCAAGGTTGAACAATTGAGGCTTTACTGGTAGTGCATAACTGGCTAGGGAGCAAACAATTTAGTTTCCTAAAGCATCTATGGAGTGTGAAAAATGCATGAAGTCATCAAATATCTCATTCCTTATTCAGCTTCCCCAGCCACAGCCCAGCAAGGCCGTTCAATAGAGAACAGTCTGGATTCTCCCAAATTCCATCTGACAGTCTGAAGATACCTACTTTGGCTCAGAAAGGGAGCTTAGTTATTACAGTGGTAATCACAGCATAAACACCATTCTAGAGCAAAGCAGATAAGTATTGATCGCAACACCCAAGTTTCATGTCACAGCATAAAATGAAAGGAGATGGGAAGGCTTGTCAAATGCGCCATTCTGATTCTCCCTAGAGGGTGTTAGAAATTCTTATTGAGTCTTAGAGAATGTACTATAGCCTGGGAAGTTTAGAAAGGATAGATAATACAGAAGAGTGCCTGCATGCTCTGTGTAATTGAGATGGTATACATATAATACGTTTATAAACAGCTGTAGAACTCATTGCCATGGAAAGTTATTTAAAGACGAGAACTTGGCAAGACTCTTAACAGTTTGGGTGTTCCTGAGGATAATGTGACAAATCTGGATATTCTTGTTATTCATAACAAAAATATTGAAAAGGATGTTAAACTTCATGCTTTGGGGCTCAGTTACTTGAGTTGGGGATGAGACCTAAACTGAAAGAGACAGATTATCTCACACCCCCGCTTACTCACGTGTATTCCTTCAGTGCATGCCAGTCTCCTTGTAGAGCTGAAAGTGAGGGAAGCAGATTGCTGTCTGAAGGCATGGGATTTAAGAAGGTCATATTGTTCACATGGATAACTTTGGTCATTATGCGCTATGTTTGTTTGCTTCTCATTCCTAAATCCAAGGCCTTGCTAGTGCACTCGGTGTTGTGCAGGAGAATCCAGTTTATACCTGAAGACAGTAACAAACAGAAAACCATCAACCAGAGCCACCACGAATCAACCCCGTAGGCATTAAGTAGTCATGGGGGCTAAAAGGATGCTGGATAGGGACTTTTCATCAGGGACTGTAGCGATAGCTCAAGGCGTGATGGGTTCAAACTGAAAGAGGGGAAGTTCAGGTTAGACACAAGGAAGAAGTTCTTTACTGTGAAGGGTGGTGAGGCACTGGCACAGGGTGCCCAAAAATATGGTAAATGCTGCATCTCTGGTAGTGTTCCAAACCACGTTGGACAGAGCATAAGCGACATGGCGTAGTGTGAGGTGTCCCTGTCCATGGCAGGGGTTTGAACTGAATGATCTTAAGGTCTTCTCCAACTCCTAACTATTCTATGATTCTGTGAGTTGGAAGGGGATTTTCTGGTTATCTAAACCATTTGGATTTGGTCCACCTTTCTGCTGCACACTTAAAACCTCATTAAAACAACTGTGGAGTGTTGCTTTGGGATGTTGGAGTGTTTGGGGTTTCTCATTTGGGTTTGGTGGGGTTTTTTTGTGATGTTACTGTGCCAGCTCTTCTTACGTCACAACCTTCTCCCCCTCTAACTGCCTTTGCCTGAGCAGGAAATTAGAGACTTAGAAGATACTTGTTTGACCTTGCGTTTTAGGATGTTAGGAGGCAACTGACAATTCTCTAACCAAGTCTCTTTTTCCTCCTGTTTTGTTTTTAGTTTTGGCTTTGATTTCTTTTTATTTTTCTTTTTCGTTTTCCTTGCATCCTCAAAATACTCTGGCAAAAATGTGGTCTCGTCTTTCACACAAACATCTCATTTTGCCTCTTATACACTCCCAGTTTGTTTTAGGACTCTTTCTGAGATATCTTTTTCTCCTTTTGTCTGGTCTTCCTCTTATCCGAAATTATAGGGGAAAAATGAAGGTTGCTGGCTCGCAAAGAGCCTGGGAAACAAGCCAAAGTTTTAGCTTTCTCGGGGCTTCTCCAGAAGGCATCCGAAGTTGTTTCAATCTCTCTTTGCTCCCACTTCTGCCGGCTCCACATTTTTTACTGGTTCAGAAATGCCCTCTTCCTAGTGCCTGGCCTACAGCAGAAGCCTCCTTGCTCCATTCCTCATCTATAATAAACCCAACTCCTGGACATGCTCTCTCCCCAGCAGACTGGAGGGCTTTGATTTCTTCCTTGTGTGCTCAGAGACACATACAATGCCCAGAGATCCCTCCTATTGTAACAGTGTTCCATTCAGTTGCTGTGGTGCTGTGGTGCTGTTTCAGTACAAACACTGTTGATGCGTGAAGCATTCATGTTCTTAACAGCTTTGATTTCTCTCTCCTGTCCTATGGCAAAAAGGGAGAGCAAGGCCTCAGGTATTTTGGCATTTCTGTGGAACAGGTTGCTGTGAGGATGGAATTTGCCCCATCAGCAGTGATTGGAGAGGAGCATCTGGAGTCTGCTGGTCCGCCTCTGTCAAGAATCTCTGTGCAGTTGGAGGCAAAATGTGATAGTTCAGCACCAAGTTGGTGGCCTTCCAGCCACTTAGAAATTAAGTCCTTTAGAGCACGTTGGGAGTCAGGTAGAGTTACCAGAAGGCTGCTCAGTCAAACTGAGCACCCCAGAAGATGACAGTTCTAAATCTTTCATAATTAATGGTGACAGGGAAAGGAATTGCCATACGCTACCATAATAGGATCTCAGTAGCAGGTTAATGAACCTTACCAAATTCTCCATCATTCCCACCAGCACAAAACCATTGAAATCAAGGGGCTTTTCTGCCATGATTAGGACAAGGAGAGGATAGGTCTGCTGCCTACTCTGCTCAGCATGGTGGATTCTGTCTGTCTTTTCCCCTTTCCCGTGCTCCAAACCTTCCATTGAGCACTCTTGTATCCTATCTATAAGTGAACTGCAGCAACAGAAATCGCCTGAAGAGAGTGTTACTGAGCTCAGGACACTGACAGTTGTGTGTGTTATCGCGTCTCCCTCTAGTGATCTGCTTTGGGTCTGTTGTGCTTGGAGGTACTCTTTTGATGGCAGAGCTTCTCTGGGTTCACATGGGCAGACTGCTCAATGTTTTAGGACTGGGTCCCATTTCCTCTGCCTTTGGAGGTCATATTCCCCACTGGCAGCTCCGTGTTTACAGCTGTAGCTCGCATCTGAGGATTTAAACGTGCTTGTAAAGATGCAGAGAGGTTGAGTGTGAATTAAAGAGAGGAAAAAAATCACAGCATTTTAAATTTAATACTTTCAATCCAAACATCCTTAGGAAGAAAATGGAGAGCCTGCATTTTTTTTTTCCCCTTATAGCTGTAATCTATAAGTACTTTCACTTTAGGCAAGCATATTTCTCACTCTCTCTTCGCAGTAGGAGAGAGACACACTAATAAAGGGGGAAAGTTAAAGTAGTAGCTTATAACTGCTCCCTGCCTTTTTTCTTTCATTTAAAGAGATAGACTTCACCATTTTTGTTATCATGCTGTCATAAGGCTTCAACTGGTCTCAATGGCTTCAGTGACTGACACATTCTGCACTGAAGCTAGAACTACTGTCTCCACCTCGTGAACATGGATGACAGTACACGGTCCTGCCCGTATAGCAATGCCTGGAGGGAGTTTCCCATACAGACCCAAAGCCTTCACCTTCTCTAGCTTCTCCTTCATCATCACCTGTCTCTTGTCTCTGCCTCCACACCCCCACTAATGCCACTGATGAAGCCACTTGATTTACATATCCCAGCTCTAGTAGTAGCTGGAAAATAGTGAGGGGGAGACAGAGAGGACAGAGGTGTGCGGGGACAAGCAGGTTTGTTTGCAAGAACCTTCTGTACAGAGATAAACATAAGGCAAATCAAAAGCTAGCTTTGGGGGCAAGACATCCCGAGCCTGCTTGCCACGGCGACCACAGCAAGGTCAGTTATCACTCAGCATCCTGCAACGTGGAACTTTATTCCCGTTTTGAATACACTCGTAGTGGAAGTGGGAGGCTCCCAGCTGAAGGCAGTGAGCTGTTTTGGTAACGAAGGGCTGCAGCAGGCCCTGGTGTTGCGAACAATTATGCTCTCTTTCCTTCCTCAGCCTCCTTTCTGAGTCTTTCAGAAATGTGTCTTCAGAACATCCTTCCCTTTCCTGTCTGAACTAAAACATGAGAGACTGAAAACGTGATTCAGGGATTTATGGGGGCTTTTAGAGGGTGCAGGTACAGAAGTGTTGCTTTTATTTCTTCTTCAGTTACTTTTTCCTTCTGAACAGCAGAAAAATACAGAAAATGTGACTCTTCTTGTGTAGTTTTTCTTTTTTCATGCACTGGCTGAACAAATCATCCTTTCTCATAAACTCGCAGTGAGTGCCCACCGCAGTGTTACTGCAGCATGGGAGCAATGCAGGCAGCAGCAGGCTGAGAGGGGATGCTGAGTGCAGGCCGATCCAGGGAAGCAAAAGCTGCTGTCCTATGGCAGCCTTCAATTTCACACACAGTTTGGGGTGACTTGAACCATTTGAAGCATGAGCATATTGTGCCAAAGCATCAGCACAAGCTGTAAGCAAGGGAAGTGTAATGCAGGTGATGATGGCCTGGGAAAGACATTGATCATGAGAGATTTCAGTTGTATTAATGGAGGGCTGTAGCAGATTGGAAGGGTCATGGAGCTAGGACAGGACCGTATCCATGGCACACCTTACCGAGCAGCTCGGCAACCTAAGGCTTGTCTTGGCTTGTGTTCCAGTCTGGAGCAGGCAGAGCCATGAGCAATGCAGCCACTCAGGGGGTACTAAGGCTCCTCGTAAGAATGCGTGCAGGTCACTGCATGTGCCTAGCTGAGAACTGCTGGCAGGGTCATCTTAGTACATGTACCATAATAGTCAGCATATGTCAGTACCACTATCCTTACCTACTGTGCAGCTTGTAGATCTGTAAAAGCCATATGAGCATGCAGGTGTGCACTGCAGTATGCATTATTTGTGAGCATTTTACTATGTGTTCATTTGTATGTTCACCATGCCGGTGTCTGTACATGCATTTTGCTGCTGCACAGGTAAGCTTTTGATGTTTACCAGCCTTTATTCACCAATATCAAAGGCCTGCATTTCCTTAATGATAGAATTGTGAAACATAGCAATAAGCATGCAAAATAAAGCAGAGAAGACAGACAGCATCCAGAGTCATACTGTCCCTGTCATCCTTTTACTGCTGGGCATAGCTCTGTATAGCTGTCCAAAGCTTGTCTGTACAGCCTAAAGTACAGAGAGAGAATAAGTATTTTTATTTATTTACTCATTCTCTGTCTGAAGGGGACAGAGAATAAGTATTTTTAGTGACAATCACGATAAAAGGCATGATTTCAGAAATTCCCTGAACTGGAAAAGCTCAGATCATGCTCCAAACTTTGCAACTCCAATCTCTCTCTGGCATGTTCGCTTGTATCCACTTCATTTATCTCTGCTGTACTTGGGCATCTTCAGAGCAAATAAATAATTGGTTCCTGCCTCTATCTCCTCTTCTGCCCATGGGACTTGTAGTTAATTTGTGCTGACTGTTAGTCTCTGGGTATGTGGTGGTTTGAGCTGACTTGGTGGGCTGGACCACAGGTGCCTACCTAGCTGCTCTCTCACTCCCTTCCTCTGGAGGAGGAGGAAATAAGATGGAAAAACCCTTGTGCATCAAGATAGAGGCAGTTTAAAAAAGCCAAAGCTAAAGGCAGTATGCAGAAGCAAAGGAAAACAAGAGATTTATTCTCTGTTACCCATCATCATGTGATGTCCAGCCACTTCCCAGGAAGTAAGGCTTCACTGTGTGTAACGGTTGCTATGGAAGACAAACTATGCAATAATGAATGCCCCCCTCGAAGTTCCTTCAGCAAGCTCCAGCTCAGAAGCCTTGGAGCTGCATGTACCATAACTTAGGGTGAAATATGCACACAGAGAGGTAAGTCGCTCCTTGTGAAAGGCTGGCTTGTGCCTCAGGAAATGCCAGGATAGGTCTGGGAGTCCATGCACACAGCAAAGGCTGCAAGGGATTTGAGGACAGAGAGAAGTCACTTTTGCCGTGCAGCATCTCATGTGTGAGACCAGGGGAAGATGAGGGAAGGAGACTGTTAACTCAAACAGACAAAAGTAATTAGAAGAGTAAAATAATAGATTAATGAGCAGCCAGCGTCAAGGGAACTTATTAATTATCAGTAGAGGATTTCCTTCAAAGTGTAGGCTGGCCGAGGGCACGCAAGATAGCAACCACAAGTCTAGTCCTGTCTAAGGAAGCTGCCAGGGAATTAGTGGTGCTGGGTGTCTGGAGAACGATAGCAGAGTTAAATGCTTCCTTTGAATCCTGTGTTATGTGTGGCTCAGGTAGCAGCCGGGGAGGAAGGGGATCTGGGGAATGGTAGATTGTATCTAACTGATGTTAATAATGGCTCAATAAAAGTGCTCTGATAAGAACACATTAAAGTTGCACGGTTAAGCACTCGCAAGCCAGGTAAGGTGAGATTTAAGGTTATAAATTCAACCTTAACTCTTCTCCTGCTGAGTGTACCTTAGCAGGAAGCCTCTAATTAAGGGGCATCAGGCTATTTCTCAAGTAATATATTATAACATTGGTTAATGCTCTCTTCAGGTGCACACAGTGTCTTGTAATATTGTGGGTTTGCCCATGGTGAAACACGGAGTCCGTTTTAATTATGGCACTGAGAATCCTGCATTAGTTGAACTTGAACCAAACACAGTGGTTTAGACACAGAGTCCATCTAGACTGTTTAGATACAGGGCAACCCACCATCCATCTTCTCAGGTCCCCATTTCAGGTCCCAGAAAGCAGTAGGCATGGAATACATTGGCATCAGATGCAAGTAGTGTTGAACGTGGGGCTTTGCTTTCTAAGGCTTAGTTTTGACTCTTTAGCTCAACAGAATGTGTGTTTTACCTGGTTGCCTTACTGAAGCATTCGGTCTACTCACACGATGAGATGTTACACTGTCCCATCAGGCTGTACCACAAAATACATCTTTCTTCTGTTACCTGAGGAGGTAATTGTTAACATAGCAATGTATTTTCATTTTAGCACTCCTACATTTACAGCTTTCAGTCTCATTGCATGTAGAATGGTTATGATACAAGAAAGAGAGAAAATATAAATGGCAAATCTGTTATTGGGGAACACTGCAGAAATGAACAGATTCAATGGTTTTAAACTACATGTCATAGACCTGATGTCCTTCTTTGATAGAAATGCTGAGTCGTTAGCCTGCCCATTGAATGTGAAGTCCTTTGAGGGTAAGCCATCCCTTCTGCTGTGTAAGTCCTTGAGTAAAAACCTCTGTCCTTCCCCGCATTCCCTTACTGCAGTAGTCTTGTATTTCTCACAAGCCTCCATCCCTGTGTCTGGCAAACACAACCTTCGGCACCCCTTGCTATCCCACTGCTCATCCTTGCAGCCACACAGGGAGGCCTACTTTGGTTGCATTTGAAGTAAACATTCAGCAGTGTTAGACTACAAGTGTCATCAAATCTGTCTGGCGCCATATGAGTTGGGGTGCAGACTTGCACATGTGTTTGAAAGCTTCTAAAGCAGTTTAGATGCCCTTAGCTCTGTTTTGCACTGTGGATCTCTATCCAAAGAATGGATAGGGTAGCACGAACAGGAAAGGCAGCAATTTTAGCAGCAGCCAGAGATCTACACATATTTTTAAGGGTTTCCAAATGTGTATTTTGTTGTCACCAACAAGAAACAACGACGTTCTGAGCTGTCCCTTAGAGGCAGGGGACAGGTCAGTGTGGAGCAGCAGCTCATCAAGAGGGTTTTGTGTGAAAAGAGGAGGTCACATAACCCCAGGCGGCCCTCCAGGAGACAGGCATCAGCTAACCACAGGGGAACAGAGCCAACGTGCACAGTATGAGAGAACAACCGCGAGGAGGAAAGGTGGAGGATTTCATAGAAAGCCCCCAGCACGGTGAAATATGCTGATTAATTTCCATAGACCTGCATGGATCTGAAGTGAGCTAAAAATTTCCTCGCTCAGAGACTTTGGGGATCGCTGAGCAGAGTTTGTTTAAAAGAAATGAGCTTCATCTGAGAGGTTTTGCAACTTGCGCTAATGAGAGTCTGTCTGTCAAACTTAAGTGGCATCAAGTGGCTCAGAACAAGGGCTCTTGGGCGTTAAATGGTTCCTACCAAATACCAAACCCATTACCATGATTGGCTGTTGTAGCCCTCTAAACGGCAAAAATGATTAAATTGGTCGTTATGAAACACTAAAGATGCATAATTATGAAAAATAAGGCTTGAGTAAGAGGAGATTTCATCTTGCTCACCGCTTTGTATCTCAAGGAGGAATCAATGCAGAAATGGTTTAAAAGCAGCCAAAGGTTGCCCCTTGTCTGGTTTTCTCCTGACATAAATGTGTTTGGAAGTGTGTTTCTCCAGACCCTAGCTAGGCTGCTATGCGAGCTGGAGACTGAACGTCCCAAGTCATCCTCTATGCATAAGATTGTGTTTCTGCCTTGTTGGGGAGGTTTTAACTGTCTGCTGTCCCTCACTTGGTCTTTAACTCAGAGGGAAGTCATCTCTTCTTGGTAATGTGCCATGGGATACATCTAGCCCATACAGTTGTGTGGAGCAATGAGGTGTGAACATGTGTCCTGTCACAAGGAAGAGCACAGCCTGCTCTACTAAAGCCACGGAAGAGCAGCATATGGCAGCAAGAGAGACAAAGGAGGTTACTCAGGGCAGCTCCAGCAAATCAGTGTTACAGCAGTAAAACTTTGGCATATTTAGCAGACTAGGGGGTTGAGAACTCAGTATTGTGGCGTTTTCAGTAGGAAACAGCTGTGGAAAGCCTTGAGATTCTACTAGAGCCAAACAAACTCAGCTCTGCCTGTCACTCGCTCTTGTTTGTTAAGGTGAGGTCCAGTGCACGACTTTGCTTGCTTCCCCTAGCACATCAGGTGCCCCTGCCTTATCTGGGAGGGAAGGATTTATGTCCTCAGGGTGTCAAGCACAGGCAGTGCCGCAGGTATGGGCACAGGTACGTTTTCTCTTCCAGAGGGCTCTTCTCCATGCGATGGAGAGGAGCTTTCTAGGAGGCAGCATGACAAAGACTGATTGCAGAAACGAAGCGTCAGGTCTTCTGCCACAGGCTTTTGGTCACTGTGTACAAGAGGGCAGGAGCACCGAGTACCCATGAAACTCTACAGGTGGGTGAGGGACTTGAATAGAGAGCTGCAGAGCACTTACACATCTTAGAACTTGTAGGGGTGTTGGGGGAAAGCATTGTGAAGTTCTGCTTGTGAAAAGTGGGAAGCCCTTTGCCTTGATCGCAGCTCTCCTTCCTGTTGTTGGGCAACTCTGAGGATGAGACCAGTGCTTTGCACCCTTCCTGCTCCCCCAGCTGGGCCAGTACTCCTCACTGTTACTTTGGAGCACTCCTCAAATGTTGCTCTCCCATTAAAAGGCTGGAAAATCACCAGGCACGGAGCAGAATGCATGCATGGGGGTTCCTCAGCACAGCTCAGTCAACCCGGGCTTGCTCATGTTCCTGGTTTGCACAGACTTTAAGCAAAAACAGATTATTTATTTATTCATTTTACCTTCCTTTTAGTTCTCTCCCCATTTGGTGCCGCCCCAACCCTAGAAGAGTTTTATAACCTCCTTAGAAAGAGTAATTGTGATGCTGAGTTATGCGCAGCCCCTGGGGCCTGCTGCTCTCCTTGGGTTGCTGCACTTCTCTAGGTGAGCACTAGCTGAGTAATTGAGTCCAAATCCTTGTTTCTGTTGTTGAAATTAAGTGGTCACGAGGGATATGCTGGTATTCACATTCACTTTCTCCTGTATCTGATACGTAATGTACTAGCAGATCCTACCTGAAACTTCGCTGACGGTTCATCTCCCTCATCTCTCTGTCTGGCTCTGCTCTCCTCATGTAACAGCTGATGTCAAGGATGTTTCAGGAACTTGGTTTGTTTGTAAATCAAATGCCTTTAAAAGATGATTGGACACTGCTTGGTATCAGAGTGTGTCATTTAAGGCATTAGTCACCTTTAAGAAAATAATCTCTGTGTGTGTGTGTCATTTATGGCATTATTCATATCCCAGAAGACAAGTAATGGCATCTGCATATGTATGTGTGAGTGTGTGAGCCATCTAGTCAGCTGATTTGCCTTATAAAATTGCCTTTTCTCCAGTACTCCTGTGGCTGCTGCAGTCAAAATAAAATGTGCCATGTCTTAAATGGAAAGCCAGGTATCTGCGTCATGAAAAGACTGCACTCTTCACAGAGATAAAGTTGTAACATACCTCTTGGCACCTACCTGTGCCACTCCGCTGAACCTGATCTGTTTGAAAAGCTGCTTGTGTTAATTCAAACCAAATCAGAAGCATCCTGAAAAGTTTCAGATCACTCTTGAGGTGTTGAACAGGGGACAGCTTGTGAAAATGGATTGATTTCATTCCTTAGATGTTTTTCTAACTTCTCTCATGGCTTCTTGTAAGTAGTTGGCTGAAATCCCCAGCTCTACTGGAAAAGATTATTCTCTGTAAGGGTGATTATTCTCTAGTTTTCATGAGTTCTGGTTATGGGGATGCAGACGTAGTTCAATATTACAGCTTTCTTCCATGAAACAGTGTGAGCACTATGAAGTTCCTTGCCTGCGCAGTAGCTTGTAGGCATTTAAAAAATGTCTACTTGTAAAATTGTTCCAAAATGAGGACTAAATTTGCCCAAGACTTCCCATATTATTGTCCTCACTTCTGCTAACATATAATAGGGTTATGGTTGCCGTGATCTGTGGACTTGACAATGCAGGTGTGTGTATCCACATCACTCAAGGATGAAGCTTTGTCACTCTAAACATTTCCCTCCAGAAAAAGAAAAATCAGCCTAGATGCCTCAAAGTCCTTAATTTGTGTTCAGGGAACAGTTTTTCAGGGACTTATGTGTTAAAGAGCTTGGAGGAGATAATGGGTCAATACCTGAGCTGGATTTCACGTGTGGAACCTTTTCCCAGCAATTTCTCATCTTACAATTTGGTCTATAAGCCCCAACTGTATTTTAATCAGGTGCTCTTGGCAAGGATGACTTTGACGACAGGAAGTGGGGTAGAGGCAGGGGGGAAAACTCAGTTACATGATCAAAATTGGTTTCAGATAGTTTGGAAAGGCTTCCAGACTTCCTTAGCGTTTACAACCGTCATGGTCAGGATGTCAGTGTCCGGATATTGTACAGGGAATTGTGCCTAAACAGGGAGGTTGCATATTTCCAGCCTAAAAATGAATGTAGTAGTGGCAAACATTGCCTTGTGACTGCAGTCTTACTTGTTTTGCTGGTCTTTGTCATGTGATTTCAGTTTGCCTGTATGTGGTCCCTCCCTTTGCCAATTATTTTTTAACGTAATGGTTATACAGTGTCAATAAATGTGGAAGGGAATGTTGCAAATTCCCTGTTTTCCTCTCTCAAGGCCTAGCTTGGAAATTCAAACAAGCTTGTAAACAGAATTCACTTGGACCCATCTTCACATTGCTATGGCAAATGATGTGCATCGTCTTTTGAGATGGTGGAAATAGGTTCACAAGGAGACAGCTTTGTTCAAGAGAGTTGCCCTGTCAAAGTTCTAATGTTAGCAAAGGCTGCTCATTTAGCTGCAGACCCAAAGAGCAGACCACTTACTTAGCTGTTGTTTGCTAGACATCAGCCCATCAGCCTAGTAGAGGTAAGGACATGGCAAATAACCATGTACCAAAGCAATTCCTCTGTTACCTGACTGGCCTTTTTCTGACTGTTTGTAACATAGGCTCTTTCCTCTGCAGAATTCCTCAGGTCAAGAAAAGAAAGTGGAGTGAGGTACCCTTGTCAATAGCTCTTCCTTCAAAGCCTGCCTAATTTATATGCAGGCAATAACTAAATGATGCCCATGGGGAAAGGCAGCAGAGACAGGGCTGGCTGAGCAATTTGAAGCAATCCTTTCCTATATGCATTTTTCAGTGTTCTGAAAGGCATCTGAAGATGTAACTATAAATTCCTGGACTTGCAGAAGTGTGAAGGAGCAGGGTTATTGAAACCGTTCATCCCCCTCTAAGTATCTGAAAGAGAGTGCAACTTGCACTGAGGTGTTGCTCCAGAAGATAAGATTTGCTGTCTCAAGATGCTGTTCACATAGCATGGCAGTCTCCAAAGTGTTTTCCCAAAAATGTGGTGCTTGCAACAGGAGTGTTGCTGGAAGTCTAGGGGCTATGACAGCGAAACAGTGGTAGCTGATAGAGAGATTGGAGCAGATGCCCATAGGGAGAAGGCGGCTGCCCTACATGATCTCTATCACAAGCAGGAACCCAGCATACTGGTGTTTCACAAACAGTATTCCTTGAGGACACCCAGACTGGGGCTTTTGCTGCTTTTGCTTGTTTAGCTCATCAAATAAACACTGCTTTGGCACTTAAGGATGATCAGGTCTGAAGACCGAGCCTCCAAGACTGAATGTCTAGCTCACTTTGCTCTTGTACATTTCCCGAAGCAGAGAAGAGCAAGCCCCTCCTCTTTGCAAACATAAAACATTCCTATCACTTTTGGAGGTTGTCACAGGCCATATCCCCACCATGCCACAGGTGCTCTCAGTTCTTCCCACCACCACCCTGCATTGAGAATTGACTCTTCTCCCTATATCAACATCGTACCCTCTTCCGTCCTTTCTCCTGCTCAGTGCTGACAGCAGTTCCACCCCCTTCTTGCTCTTGAGATACCTGCCACAGTACTGGGATCCTCACGCAGGCTTTTCAATTGAAAAGAGTTTCTGCCTGGCCTGGAGATGTCAGGACGCTGACGGAGACATGTTTCTGTAAAATGGGGCTTGATCTACAGTGCAACAGGCAGCATCTGGATCACTGAGAATCCTTCACACTCACTGGCTGCAGCCAGCTTTTCAATGGGGAACGTTCATTAAGGTGCAGCTGTCAGGGTGTGGGTGCTGGAGACCCCTCCAGCTCAGCTGCCAGCTCTCCCTCTGCATTGCTGAGGTGCCATTGCTTCCTTTCCACTTGGCGCTTCCCCTTGCCTGCTGTGTCACTTCCATTTCTGATTCCCATCAATCTGAAACAGAGCCCTGCTGACCGCTGCTCGTACATCTCCCAGCATGGTTAATAATAATGGCCTCTGTGGGAAATGATGGGCTGAGACAGAGAAAGGACATAATGATGCTCTGGCTGGGGTAGGCAGACAGAGGAAAGCGAAGTGACAAGCAGCTAAACAGCAAGAGAGGGGTGTGATGATAAAAACAAACAAACCTGCATATCTCTAAAAACCCACAGCAACGGCATCCCTGAAACAAATGGGGAGAGACAAGCTCGAGTCCCTAAGGGAGAGCAGAGGGGAAAAGAGAGAGAGTGAGGAAAGCGAGCAGAGAATCGGCCAATAATTGAAATGGCATCAGGGAAGGAAAGAACTGGAAAGCACAGGCAGGCTTGCAATTGGCAGGTGGCAAAGAGAGAGGAAGAAAGACAGAGGCAGAGAGCATGGAGGAAGGAAGATGTGCATGTAGAAAGTGAAAGGAAAAAACATATGGGATGGCATATGTGGAGCTAACAAAATGGATGCGGAATGGGAGGTAGGGAAGAGAGCCATGCATTGGCAGAGGAGGAAAAGTTACTGAGGTTAGAAAGAGGGAGAAAAGAACAAAGCACTTGGAGATAAAGAGTTAAAGAAGAGCTAATTGAGGAGCCACAAGGCTGTGCCGTTAAAGCTCACCAGAGAGGCACAAAGAACAGGATTTGGGAACACAGCACCTGATCTGCTCCCTCCTCCAGGGCTTCACCAGTCCCTATGAGCTGATCTGAGTAAACTCTTGGGAAGTGCTCTTCCTTTTTGAATAAGCAGGATTTGATTGGATGGAAAAGCTTTTGGCCTTGTGCTGCAGCCCCACCAGAGCAGGGAGGTCTCTGGTAGGTGTTATCTCTATAGCAATAAAACAGCACCAGCAAGGAAAGCAACAGGTATCTCTTGGTTGGGTAGATCAGCTGCTTCTCCACTCCCTGCTTGCTGGGTAATTGTCTTTAGTGCCTGACTCTGTGCAGAAAGGATGTTTCCTTGTGTTGGTAAAGCAGATCAATGCTGATATCATGCACCATCGGAGATTTTTCTCTCAGTGCAAACAGTTGTTGCTGCCTTTGGCACTCATCGACAACCAATTATGTGATCATCTGCGTTTTCTGGCTCACTGTTTTTTACCCCCACACAGAGGAAATCAGGGCAGATGCTTACATTTCCTCTCCATCATTTCTGTCTCTTGCCTGTAAGCTGGGACGAAGCTGAGTGGCAGTTGCTGGACCACATCTGCTTTTGCTGTGCCATGAGGAGATTAGCCAAAGCACAGGGGTGAGCCCTGGCTGCCCAGGCAGAGGTGTGTGGGCAGATCTTTGGCAGGGTTCATCAGTCATCTTAGTTGCTCACATGCTTGATAATTGATGGCCATTTTCAGAGTGATCCTCAATGGTCCTCCGCTGAAACGCTAGCACTCATGTCCTGGGCTCTGTGTTCCTGCTCTGTCCCTGTTCTCTTGTGCAACACTGAGTAAGCCAAGCTTCTCTCTGTGCCCACATTTTGGGGTTTTTTTTTCCTTAAATGAATGTTTCCATGACACCGACCATGAGAATTTTAGGTTTGATGTAATTCTAATGCCCTTCTGACCTTTTCAATGGCATGGAAAACATAGCGTTTATGGGTGAGCACAAAAAAAGGTTTAGGGTTGAGTTACAGGTGCAAATATGCATACAGATAGGGATCTTGCTTACTCATAGAATACAGAATCATAGAATGGTTTGGTTTGGAAAGGACCTTAAGATCATCCAGTTCCAACTCCCTGCCATGGGCAAGAGTGCCTCACACAAGACCATGTCGCCCAAGGCTCTGTCTTGAACACTGCCAGGGATGGAGCATTTACCACTTCTCTGGGCAACCTGTTCCACTGCCTCACCACCCTCACAGTAAAGACCTTCTTCCTTATATCTAACCTGAACCCATTATCCCTTGTTCTGTCACTACAAAACTTAAGATATTTCACAGCATTTGTCAAATTGAGTCACTGGGGCTACTTCAGGGTAAGTCATGAGAATAAGTTCTAAAAAGCAACCACAAGAAGAGCACAAACACAAAAAAATATATATGTTTGTTAAACATCTGCATCAATATTCATGGAACTATTTTTTATTCCTACCTTTTTCCACAGCTTCTTTCCAGCTCCTTAGAAAGCACATTTAACCCTCCCATCTTTGCCATTTCAGCTTCCACCTATCTCATGTAGCATATTCTAATAAGCTCTTGTTATGTTTTTTATTCCTGGTAAAGATGAGAGCCGTTAGTACCAAATGTAAATGGTTGTAGCTCAGAGGAAAAGGAGGGACTTGGGTGAGGTTTCTGGCTGGCATTCTGATGCAGAGATTCGGTTTTCAATTAGGTAATGCTCTCTGGAAACAGGGCTGCAGGAGCACATGGGACAATATTGACTAAAGCACAAAACAGTTCAGGGGGTGACCTTCATGCTCTCACGTGTGTAGCCAGCCAGGATGCACGGCGTGTAAATGCCACCCAATCGGTACTCATTCCCTGTGACTTGGAACCATGCAGCCCCAGGGAATGGATGAAAGGTAGCATTCAAGTATGTAATATGATTATCAGATAATATATCAGACTATGATTCCATAAAGCCAAAGGGTCAATGGGACTGATAAATGTATTTTGCCGCTTCTGAGAAGATGAATTTTGGAAAATTAGTATGTCCTTCATATAAAATGAATAAATAAATACATAAAATAAACAGATGGCATGTAACATGGCTCCTAACTTTCCCTAGCCAGCCACCTGGCTCCCAGGGAAAATACTGAGTGTGTGGACACTATTGCACATATTTGGTCTGGGTTGTGTTTGCAGATCTGAAATGAGAATAAAGTTCTGTCTCATTTGCTGTTAGGGGCATAGAGGAATTCAATCCTATTGTTTTTCTTAGCCCTTTGAGATGGTGGCCTCCATTGTGAGATTCAAGATACTGTCCTGTTTGCAGTCATGTTTGGATTCCCAGGAGTGGAAGAAAGGCACTGCCTGTCCTGGCTCCTGTCACTAGCATGCCTAGGAGAGGTTTCCTGCTGGGCATCTACATGCTGTTTCCTTTCCAGCCTGTCAAAGGTTTGAATCCAGTCATCTTTGCCTCACAGAGCAGTGCACATGTTCTCAAGAGTCAGCCTTTACTTGACCTTTGACTAAATGAGCTGACTCCTTCCCATGTGGGAGGATGAAAATGGAGACTTGTTACAACTGGCTGAAGTCATGGTGTTTAAAGTTTTAGCAAAACATACTCCAACTGTTTGCTCCAAAGAGACTACAGTTGTGGTAACACCATAAATCATTAACATCAACCTGTAAAATAGGTTTCCCAGGCGTTTGTGTTGCTGCTGATCCCTAGTATGAGGAATAGCCTATCATACCAGCCCCTGTCTGAAAGATCATCTGCGTGATCTCACCGGCAGCATTGTTTAGGCTGCTCCAAACCTCACTTGTGTCAAACCACAGAGTTCAAAAAGAGGGAGACAATAGACACAGATGGAGAGGTTTCTGGTTTGTAAATGGATACAGCTGCCTGAAAAAAAAGCCATTCTTGCAAAGGCACCCAGAATAGCTGTATTCTAGTCAGTCAGAGCAGCTTTTAAAACAGACACTTTCTTTTCTCATGGCTCAAAGGCCAAGTAACAAAAAGCAGTAAATCTCAGAGAAGTGACCTCTGAATTTTCTCAGCATAAAAAGCTGCCTCTCTTGAGCTGAAAGAAGAAAATACATATAGCTGGGCTTTGTGAAGAAATATTCCTTACATTAAGGGAAAAGGGAAGTAATGTAAGATTTTACTGTAGCTAAATTTTAAGGCCAGAGGGATCATGTAGTTTGATTTCATGCGTAACACAGTCCAGAGAACTTGGCGTGGTAATTTCTTTGTCAAGTCCATAACATCCATTGGAACGACAGCCCATCCTTCACAAGGACGCCGGTGGCTCCGCTGTGGTCCTTCTCCATGATCTGTGCATGCTCCTCTGAAGCACCCAAGCACTATATCCCCTCTCAAGAGGTTTCACTAAACCTGGTGTCTCAAGGGCACGGTCTCTTCCTATTCCAAACAAGGTTTCATTCACGTGGAGAGCCTCGCACAGCCTGTGGGGTGTATGGAGGAGAAGGGGAATGAAAGCTAATGAGGTAAAACACAATCATAGTGCTCCTGCAAGCTCATAAGCTGCTCAGATCTGGTTCTGGGGATAGGCTGTGATTTGTCTGTCTTCCAGGTTTGTTCAAACTGGCTCACCTTTCCCCCCCTGCAATACTCATGCTTTGAGTGCCTTAGGTGAGCGAAGCATAACAACTTTGCTGCACTTAGGACATCATTGTCAAATTGAAGGACTGGGGAGGAGCCACTTCACCCAAGGAAAGTATCTGCATTCAGTTAAAGCACAGACAGCTTTCTCTCCATGGTCGCAAAGGGGAACGAAACACCCTACTGCATTTTGCCTGCTCAGGGGAATAGTTTGAGTCTGAGAATGTGAACAAGGGAGGAAATGGAGAACACTGCAAAAAAGTGAGGAGAAGAGATCCTAGCCTTGAGGAGTGTCCCATGCAGGAAACAGAACGCTTTGTGTTCTGCAGGTTACAGAGGCTGTTTAAGGAACACTGAATAGACACTTCAAAGGGCTGCAATATCTGGTTGCAATTTGGGCTGTTTCACTCCATTAATGTGTGTGGGTTTTGAGGGTCTGGCTTTATGTCTTCATGTATCCTAACTTTAAAGCAATGGGATCTGTAAGAACAATGAGATAGAAATTGGAAAGGAAGATGCAGTCGCATGTGTGCTGAGCCCTGAAGAGCCAGTGACCAGGCAGTGCACAGGAAAATGTATCAGGCAGAGAAGAACAAGAGGCCTGTCAAGAAGGGGACAGACAAAGGAAGACTTTGTATAAGCGGGGTAGAAACCTCTTCTTACATTAGATCTTCTGAAATAGGCTCTTCCTTTTGTATATAACTGGATGTAGTTGATACCTGCTCTTTCTTACAGCAATGAGGCAACGGAAAGGTATTTGGTAATGGGAAGTCAAAAGTGCACCTAGGCTGCCATTCTTGGCTTTATCTGCCAGAGCTGATCAACTGTTTACCCTCTCTGAGCCATGACTCTTTGCTTTTACTGTGGGATTGTGGCAAGCAAGGAGCATCCTCTCATACTCAGAAAGTTCCGATGGATCCCTATGTCTCACAATAACCTGCAAAAGGGAACACTTTGACACTGTGGACTCATGTGCTGCTGAACCTTTGGGTTGATCACCACTAGAAGGCAGAGCAAATCACTTGGCTGGATTTTTATTGTCTCACTGGATAGAGATTGCTGCTGTCAGGGTTTACTGCTGATATTTTGTGCCTGTCTATTTATTTGTCATCCAAGGATCTCAGAGTGGTTTACAATATAGTGCTGTCTGGCTGTTAACCCATGAGACAGGGAGTCATTATTGCTGATGCTGTTTCCAACTCTGTCCAAATTTGGCATGTCTGTCCAACAAGCCTCTTCTCCTGTCAGCGCCACTTGCATCTGTCTACAGCCTACTAAGTCCCTTAGACAGGACATGCTCCTCCTACCTAGTTCAGGAAGGAGAAGCTGCAAACTGCTCTGTTAGAAATCCCCACCTATTCCATGTATTCTCTATATCTATATCTATTATCTATATCTATATCACAGCTACCTTGCAAGCAATGTGAACAGCTGAAAAGACATGAGTAAAAGCTCATGGTTGTCCTTTGGGGCTTGAGATGCTCCAAAAGAGCTGATTTGCTTGAAGCATGTGAATGATGCGCCTGTAGCCAGCATGAAAGTGCGCTTGTGCTTACAGTTGTACCTTGGGTTTGAGTGCTCCCTCATGGGAGAGAGTGAGGCTGGAATTTATGCAAGTTTAAGCCCAGGGGCAGCCTGACAGGACAAAGAGCAAACTGGAGCAAATGGATGGATCTAGTCAGGGTACGTTTAATAGGGTACATGGGCACATTTAATATATAAGCTGTGTTGATTTAAGCAGGTTCACATCTCAGGTCTTATTCTGTAATTTTTTCCTCTGTATGGCAATGCAATTTAGTGGATGGACTTAACACAAAGCTGTTATCTAATTTAGAATCTTTAAGAGGTATTGGCAAATTTGGGAATTAATGTCTTTTGAAGACTCCAAGCTTATTAAAATTTGGGATTTAGGATAGGCTTGTCACATGTTAGACAAATGATCTTCAAAGTCAAAAGTAGAAAAGGGTGATCAAGGAGAGATGCATGTTACCATACCAACAACCCAGACAGCAGCTATTGAATGTGTATATTCCCTGTCTCCCAGACCTTCTTCTGACTTTGAGAGAGGTGTCTGAGTAGTAAGAAATATCATAAATTATTTGTGGACCTCAGATAATCTTACTATACTGTTCACATAAAAAGAAAGGAAATGGCTGAGGCATATGCCCTGATTCAGAGTAATATTTGTAGAACCGATATTTTAAATGCATGTTCTACAAATAGTATTCTATAACTGAACAGTGATGGAGACCGCTCAGAGGCTTGCATGGGAGAAGCCTGTCTGTATTCCCACCAGAGGATATTTTCACTGCTGCCTGGCTACAGATACTCCAGCACAGAGTCCATTTGTAGAGGTCTCCAGACTGTTCAGGAGTATCCTACAGGGGCCTGTCCCAAGAATCATGGAAGAAAGTGGTGATTTAAAAGTATTATCAGTGTTAGCAGAGTCTCCATGTGAGAATTAGGTGTGTGTAGCCACTCAGATCCTAATCATGGCACAAGAAGCTGTTCAAAAGATAGGACAGCATTAGAGAGACCCTTCAGGTCTTGAAGCAGGGCATTCCTTTCAAATGCTTACCTTCTCTCCAGGCACTAACAATAACTTTCTAAAGCCGTGGGCAGACTATACAAGTGTCAGTCCTCTCCCTGGAAAAGCTATTTTATGGAATCCTAGAAAGCCAAGCAAATAGAGGCTTTACTATTTGATATGGAGTTTTATATTCAAACAAGTTACTTCTTTTCTCACCACTTGAACTCCTACCACCACCTCCCCAGGAAAGCGATCAGCATTGATTTGTTGATTGATTGGGTAATGAGTGGAAGTGATTAATTGGAAAAGAGAGGATGGTGGCTTTGGAGAAGGAAATGCCTTTGACAGGTGTTGAGAGGAAAGCATAAAATCTTCAATCCAGAAATAAAGCATTAGATGCCAAGAGAAGCAGGAGGGTAACACTTACCTACTTGTGAGAGAGAAGCAAAATCCCAAGAGGGACTTGCAGCAGCCTGCCAGCAAGCTGAAAACAGAAACAACGTGTGATGACAGATAAGTGGTGCTTATGCTTATTTTAGGGTAAGGGAAGCAGGTTAGACATTAGAGGTTGTTATTTATTATTTTGTTTTCAGAAAGAGGATTAATTTCTTTTCTTGGAAGCTATTTTTGGTTTGCAAAATGAAAACTGGAGCGGATTCTTTGTGTTTATAATACCTTAAAAGGGAACTTTGAAGAATTCATTATCCTGTACATCTTTTTTATTACTCATCATTGAATGTGGTAAAATGCTAATGCCATATGTGCTCTGTGTGTGTGTGTGTTTGCACTTCCCACTTTCTAATTTTGGGGAACATCTCCATTTTCAAATGAGCTAATAACCATCCATTTATTACACAGAAGAAACTTCCAGTTAAGAATATTATAAAGCTAGAATAGAAAAGGTAAGCTATAGGGAAAAGCAAAGGTGAAAAAGCTATATATTGAGTCAGCATTAAATAGAATGGGGGAATGACAAAGGGCAAGGGAGAAATACATAACTGAGATAAAACATTCCATTTTTAAAAATAAGTATTTTTAAATTTTTACTTATTTAAGTAATTTTTTCTCCTGAAATATTTTTTCCATTTGAATCAGCTGTGTTTTAAAGCAGGTTTTTCAGAAATACACTTCAGCTGGTATATTTTGTCCTGCTATAGAGGGGGAAAATCAAGAGCAATAGAGCACTATGTATGTATGGCCTTCCTCTCCAAGAGGCTGCAGTAATTCTGGTAACAAAATGTCTTTAAAAATGTGAAAGGACAGAAGCAAACATTATGGTTTACCTTAAATGTTCCTCCTTTAGAATACATCCCTAAGCCTTTCCAGTGTGCATTCAGCTGTGACTCCTGCAGTAGGCAAAGGTACCGGGTATTCAGCTAGGTAACAAACCTTATTGTTCCTGTGTGAATGCTGAGTGTGGAGAGGGAGCACCTCAACACAGACAAAGCACTCCTGAGTAAGGAAACCCATGCCTTAGCAGCAAGCTGGGTTTATTGTTAGCCAGCAAAGTGTACTTGGAGAAAGGCAGCGGAAATGGCGTAACAAATCATTTTAGCATAGCATGGTGGGGCTTGGAATAAGAAATCGAGAAACCTGAAGTCTGCTTTTGCATCCAGCAAGGAATATGTGATCCCATGTAAACAGCATCCCTTTTTGTGCCTTAGTTTCCTCAACCATAAAACAGTGTTAGTTCATCTTTAGAGCACTTCAGGCTGCATGTCTGGAAAGCCTTGTGCAAGAGCCAAGCATTATTTATCCTAAATGACAGCACCTTGCGTTCGCTTCACGCTTTCCTCTATTACCAGCCCTTTCTTCACTTGTAGTTTTCCTTATTTATGTCTTTGCCTCCCCATTACCTTTGTGTTAAAGCTCGCATCTGCATTGATTTTACATCACTGCACTGTGCTGCAACCATTACAAGTTTACATTTCAGGGAGATCCTTTTGAATCTTTAACCCATTGCTTCAAGAGTCCTGACAGCAAGATACCTATCAGCAAATAACTCCAATTGCACTTACTGTGTTGAAGGGTTAACTGACCAGTTGCTATTGAGGGAAAGAGCCAAATACCCTTTGAAAACTATGTTCCTACAGCTTGTAAGTAGCTCTTCACCAGAGCATATAAGGCTTCTCAGAGGAGGACACTGCCAATATTATAATAACATAAAGCACTTTGGAAAGCACTGTACTAACCTGGGAAGGTTGAGCAGTGTTTCATGTCACGAGGAGACTTCTACTTGTTAGGAAATATGAGTAGCTTAAAAAAATGAGCTCCCTTGCATCATTGCTCTGGCTGTGTGTTGTTAAATCACCATATGTCCTGTACACTCTGGCTTTGTATGTGCTGTGGCAGCAGCATTTCCCATTGACTGTAGAGGGAGCAATGCATGACAGCCCTGGAGGACAGGAGTTCTGGTTTGCTTACTGCTTTCCTAAACATGGATGCCCAGCACACCCTCAAGTCCTGGTAGCTGGTCAGAATGTGTTCTTTCATCTTTTTCTGCCTCCATTCCTCATCTGCTAAATGTAAAAAACCTCCTTACATCATTGTGAAACTATGTGGGATAAAGGTAGTGTGTCCCTGCACAACAGGAAAAGAACCCTACAGACATACGAGATGTGCCCAAGGAATAGTTTACCTGATGCTTGGAGTTGTTTCAGCATGTGAGCCTGTGGTTGCACATTGGTTAGGGTGGGTAACTGGAACTAAGTAAAAGGTTCATCTCATATCTTCACCAAAGTCCAACATAATTCACATGAAAATCTTTCGTCAGCTGGCAGGAGTTGTAGGGAGGTGGCCTTATTTCCTTGTCCAAACACCAAACTCACAAAGGCAAGAATAAAATGTAAAACCACGGAACAGTTGAGGCACACTGGTAGTCTGCTGAGATGAATTAAAAACCAAAGTGACCTGTCAGTCAGGTTAACTTTGACTGGAAAGCTCTGCAAATGATCTCATCACTGCAACAGAGTAGAACCAAGTCCCTTCACTGTAAGTGCAGGTATTAACAAGTGTTTCTATGTTTAAGTTGCTGCATAACTTCAATTGCTTTTTTACAATATACTAAAGCACAGATTTACAATGATGCTGGCACATAAGTAATTGCTTAGAGACAGCAGGGTGTAGGAAGCAGAGGAGCAGGTATCCTTTCATTTTTGAATTAGTTACGGGACTCACTCACCAGGAGTCCTGACGCCAGAATTACACTACCCTGACATTGGCATAACTATGCACTGAATCAAATTGGGTTCCTAATAGCCTTGCCTAGCTGCCGAATGCAAGGGGGTTGAGTTATTCCTTGCAGAGTAAACGGTGAGACTGGAAAGTAAAATATCCTGTGATTAATTTACTGAAGAACAGAAGAGATTCATTTTCCATGTGCTTAGTCTCGGTGTTCAAGCGAAATTGCTCATGCTCTTGTTCCGTTTGAGAATGTGCCCATTTAGTGAGGATGAAAGCTTGGAGACCTGGAAGTTCAATCAGAGCTTGATTTGGGAAAAAGCAATTTCGAGGTCGTCCAAGGACAAATGAGGTGGCAAGACTGAGGGTATGCATTTGGATGAAATACCATGATAAAGGACACTTTCTTTACACTAAGGAGGTACTCCCATATTAAGTATTGAAGAAACCTATCTTTAGATTTCCTTATCTAGATCTGGTCCACATGAAAATGCTTACCCCTGGTAGTACACACTGTCAGATTACTTACAAGCAGATGCACCTGGCCAGTATCAGAAACAGCTAGAATTCTAGCTTGTGAATGTTGTGAATGTAAGTTGTACTTCATGCCATGAGCTTTTAGTACTCGCTTCTGTCCTTGGACTTTGGTTGTGGGAAGAGCTATTGGAATGATTGTTTTCACTTCGATTTGGTGGGTTAGTTACTTATAGAAATCAACATGACTTGATCCACTGTGAGCTAAAAATTAAGCAACTGCAGGCAAAAAGTACAGTCTGAAGTTGCATTAGTGCATTAATGCCATCAGCGGGATCCCCCATAGTGGAAATCTTGCCCTGGGAGTTCTACATCTATGTGGGTTCCAGCAGTCTGGTGTGGTGTCAGAGTGCCCAGGTTCAGCACAGCCTCATTGCGTGTGATGTTTTCTATTCTCAGTATGAGCAAAGATTAAAAACTGGACACCAGGGACCAAAGAAAAGAGCCAATAGTGTCCCATTTTCTATGTGTAAGGCTAACTTTGCATGGGGGAGCCTACTCCCAAAGATCTGGAAAGATGGGGTTCCCTGGTAAAGGATAGCTCTGGTTTTCCATTGTGCCAGCTAGTTGCCCTGGGTAAATTAAATAGAGCTGGGTGATGAGGATGAAATAGCAAGGTAAAGCCTAGGGCAGAGTGCTGCTACTGCTGAATATTTTTCAGTGCCCTGAGGCAAAGCTGTTTCTAGCTGGGACAGGGGAGTGTTGATGTGCTAATTCAAAGACAATGCTTGGTTCTAATTACAATGGAGCTGGAAGAGGGTAGATGGGTTTAACAATAGATGAACCGCAAATAGGCATGGCATAAGGACATAGGTAAGGACCTAGATTTAAAGGAAATGCTCCAGCCCATTCTACCAAAGGGGTTGTAATTAACTCTTTTCTGCTGGCCCTCTTCCTCTTTTTCAGTGAGCACATCTGAGGCTAGGCAGGTATTGTTTGTCCAAGGTAAAATTCATCTTTCAGGGGAGCTGGTTGTGTTCTTGCTGAATGCAGCGTTGCATTTCACTTGAGAAACGGTATGCTTGTTTTTTACTGTTCCTGAGTTTCAGTAGGGTAATGTAGTTAATCCTACCTCAGATACAGTGAGCAGGTGTGGACTGAAGAACTGAGTCAGAACTTGGACACAGCTGGTGGTTTCAAGCACAAATCTTCTAGGAGATTTGAATGCTTGGGGGCTAGTTTCTCTTGCAATGATCGCTCCTTTTTACATGCCTAGATGCTTCATGATTTCAGATTTCAACAGGGGAAGGTAGTGCCTGTCTGGAAGGAAACAGACCAACCTCAGGGTGTTTCTTCGTCATCTGAAGCAAGAAATCCCCTTAGAGTGCTCATTCAACTGAAATTTCCAGCTTTGTTTTGCAAACTGAAGCCCCTCACACTATAGGTGGAGACGTGATATAAGGTAGATAGGGAGTTAAATAGCTTGTCTGAACAGGTCACCCTGGGAAGTTACTTGTGTTCCCTGTTACTTCCACTGTAAGATACAGATACTTGCTAAAGACTGGGAACAGTGGTTGGACTGTTGTCCAAAGACAGTCAAGAATGTCTCAAACAACTAATTGCTTCTCTTCATGACCTTTTTTATTGCCTGTTCTCAGTACTTACTGTATATGAGGTTTTGCTCACATTAAGGCTGCTGTGTGATTGCTCTTCCTTCACCTATTGAAATGAGATTGGAAGCCAGGGCACAAGTGTGAACAAATGCGGTCCATCCCTAATCATCCTCATTAGTAAGGTTCCCATTCTTCCACCTGGGAGGCTAAACGCTGTCCTGTGACCCAGGTCACCGGTCACAAACCTCAGACTGCTGGGGCAAAGAGTTTTGGTGTACTCCAGTACGCTGGTATTTGTTAATGTTAACTGCTTCATTAAAGGTTTTTGAGCAGCAGACATGTTCATAAAGCTCACAGCCAGCTCACAGATAATTCATGAGCATCATAAAAGGATTCATTATTCATGTAAGATATTTGCCTTGAAAATTAAACCAGCTCTCCTACCTCACGTGCACTGATGCATGTTGGGAAAGGTTTATTTGTTGCATTTGTCTTGTGCTTTGGGATCAGGGAATTGAAGTTGCTATGGAGAGATGAAGCAGTATGGACCAAGTCTTTACAGCTGTCGTTAATGCCCTCATTAGCTGAGGCCTTGTGAGCACATAAAGTTGCACCACTTTAACTGCATAGCTGTAGTTAAAGCAGTTTATCACCACCTAACGCACATTGTACTGTGCGGCACTAGCGGCACAGCTGAAGAGGAATAGGCTATCCCAGTATATACACATATATGTTCCAGACATTAACTTTATAAACATCAGGTCCAAGAACACTGCCCTCTCTTTCATCTGTCTTTTTTCTTTCTCTTTTTTAACTGTCTCCCTGCTGAAGACTGCAATTCTGTATAGGCAGAGAAGGGGGTGGTCTCAAACTTCTCTCATCTGCCTTTGTGTAAAGTTAGCTGAGGTTGCTGTTGGCTTTTTGCCTTAAGTAAGAAGCGTTGGGAGCAATAATCTCTGGCTAAGAGGTAAGAGTAAGCATGGGGAAGGGATAGTGCCTTCAGATGTTAGGCCTGGAGCTGTCTGACCACAGTCTCCTAATCTTAATCATACTATGTGTATACCCAACCTAGTTGTAGACCCTGCCTGAAACCCTTAATTGCATCATATCCATGTAAGCTAAACAATACAAATAATACAGAAATCAATAAGTATATCTATCCAGCCTGACAGTAACATAAGCTGTTATTGAACATTTGAAGGAGTCGTACTATACACCCTAAACAGCAAGCTGTGCACAATGAAAGGCCTGTGTGTAAACGGGCGCTTGAACTGCGAACAAAACAGACTGTTGCATGTAAATGAATGTGTGAGAATGGAGATATTCCTCCAACAGTCATCTGCATGCATGCCAAGTGAAATGCACCAGCAAGGCATTGCTGGTGGTAGCAGGGGTATAATTGTTTTCATGACTACAAGACCTTTAAAAGAAGTTCTCATTTCCTAGAAAGTAATTAAAAACTCCCACATT
>JBCJKH010062869.1:0-11371 GCA_039877255.1 Loriculus beryllinus
CACTGCCTTCAATTGGAACCTCAGAACTATGAGAATGGAAGAAATCTATATGCCCATGCACCCTTACTTAAGAGGTTAGCTTTTTCTAACAACCCTTAAATGAAACAGTATAAGAAATTAAGTAGTATTTCTTTTCATGTAACTTTGCACATACATATTATAACCACTGCAAAACAAGCTTTTTTTTTTTTTTTAGTTTTCAAGTCAATTATTAAGATAACTGCAGAAAGATTGTGTATAGACTTAATTTTGTTTTGTAGTATAAACAGCTAATTTTCTATGTAGTTCTGCAGCTGTCCATTTAAATGCTATTGGCTACAGTTTTTGCATACACATACATTCATACTCAGACATTAATGGGAGACTGAAGTGAAGAATCCTGACACCACCACTCTTGATGCGAAAGCGTGGTGTGTCCAGAGGATCATAACAGCCATCTGGGCTTCTCTGTTCTCTGAAGTTCATGCCAGAGAAGCAGTTCTGGGCAAATTCCTAGGCTTTAGGGTTATGTTTCTAAACATTTATTTTGCCAGGGAAAAAATCAAAGACTTGGTTTTCATTATGCCTCCAGATAATGAAGATAGTTTTGAGTAGTAAGACTTTAGGCTACTACTGCAGGCTAGTAGTCCTGATGCTTAATGGTTATCAGCTTTCCTTCCTTTCCTGCCCATGTACACTGTGTAATTGTGCTGTCCAAGCTTCACAAAGCACACTGAACTCTGGTGCCTGTTTTTGCACAAATTTGGAAGCAGCAGCTTGTAAAATGATACTCCTGAAAAGAAATATGACTTTTCTTAGTTCTCAGCAGAGACTCAAAGACATCTGTGAATCAATTCACAAGCATTTTTAAGTTAAAACCTCAATAATTTCTACAAGCAAACTGGAAAAAATATGCTAATTTTAATTTAAAGCTAATGACTTTTGGGTATAGTATTTTCATTGCTTATTGGAAGCTACAGCACTGTCATGCTTATTAAGTAGAGTAATTACTTATAATTCCAGTGTAACAATGTTGAAGCTAAATAGGCAGAAAGGTTAAGAAATCTTTCTGCCTCTGACTATAGGACAGTGGCCCAGCCCACATTACTGTTTCGTGACAGGCCTGTAACTTGACCCATGAAAACACGAAATTGGCAATGAGTTATCCAGTTTCTTCCTGAACAAGCAGGAAGTTATCACACCTCCTCTTCACAGGGCGTCACAGAACAGGACAAAGAAGATTAAAATCTTGATATCCTTTCTGAATAGTTTATTATTCATTCAGGAATTAGAAGCTGTCTCAACACCAAAAAAAAAGAAAAGCTTGACTTTAAATTTTATGGGAAGAGATGACAATCAGGATGAAGGTATAAGGTTTCTATAATGTCTCTTAAATTGCAAAGCCAGCTGTTAAGTATGCAATTCACCAGAGCCAGGCTAAACGTAGCATTACTCAATTTACTCATTCTTAAAGGTTTCACTAGAAATGAAAATGTATGAACGTATCTACAACATACTTATATCTTAAGATCATTTTCAAACTAGGTGTCAGTGTCTGAGATTCAATGCTAACATGCATTCAGCCTGGTTTTGTAGCTTGCTAGCATTAATACAGTGCAAGATTTCCAGAGCTAGAGATTTTCAGTAACTTCAAAATACATGAAACTGAAAAAATAATTGGACAACATTAGCACAATATAGAAGCACTTCAAAGTAACAAATACTACCATTTTTGAGGCAGGTAAGCAAGCATAAAGCAGCAATGTGCCCAAATCTTATGGGTCAATGACTGACACATGAAGAAATCTCAGCTTCCTGCATCTTTCACCATTTTTCTGTCAGTCTCTCCAGGCAGCTTCTGCAATCTGACATTACACCACTGCCAACCTCAGGTGCCTCCACCAGTCCACATGATGAGAGATACATGACTTGCATTATTATCTCCTTTAGTCAGCAGACATCTCCATCCTGGCCAAGGCCTTAGGCAACAGACCCAATTGCTTGCCCCTAAAGCCATCACTGCTTCCAGAGTTAGCTCTTCACATTTTAACATGGAAATGTACAGTCAATAAACCTGACTAAAGTGACAGGAATCTTATTATGTTTTAGTCTGGAGGAAAATTCCAAGTATTCCGTTTTAATTATTTATTATCAGAAAGATTAATGACTTAGTTCTTCCTTCTCCTCACAGTGGTGTATTTTTTTAAATAGAGAAACTTTGAATACACTTTTACAAGTACCAGTTTTTTGAGTTGGGTTTGATTGTGGGCCGTTTTTTGTTTGTTTGTTTTCATTTTTCTCCATTGGCCAAGCTCAAAACTGAAGAAATGTTCAAGATTGAAATGAAGCAAGACTAGAATTTTGAAAGTGTGTGACTAAGCAGAACTATTTTCAGTATACTTGTTCAAATTGAGACAGTTCAGTTTCCCAGTTAAGATCACATAGCCAGTTTGCATTTATACAGTTAACTGTATGGTGCACTCTCAGTTCCCATTCCAGCATGCAAATCCTCAAATTGCCAGATTCTGACTCTAAATTCAAGGGCACAGAAGAAAAAAAGGGCATATTATCTCTCTCCAACTCTAGAGGACACAGAAAACAGGAACCATTTATTTTCTTCACTCCTTCTCAGCATTCCAGAAGGGAAGGAAAAAGATGTTGTACAGTCACTGCTCACCTTGAATTTGGCAGCAGGGTGCAAACCCAAATACTGACTCTTTGGTTAATGTCAGCAACAAAGCACATGGCAGTACTCCATCACAATGCCACTTTTTCAATGCAAAGGCACAACTAATCACCAAGTTAAGAGTAGGTCAGTTTTAAGACTTGAACTACAGCTGTATGGTTCCAGATCATTACAGGCACATGCTCTACCCAGATTTATTCATCTCTTTCCACTTATTAAATGCTGCTCTATCAAATCGGTCCAAGCCAGGCTAGACCATCTGGTTTACGTGCATTTACAGAACAGTAATGCTGACACACAAGGCCTGCAAGCTTATCTTATTTCTCTGAGTTTACCCAGAATTTATTTGAAAATTAAAATATCTAGTTACAACTGTTTGAAACAAGCTCTAACAGCTCAGGAAAAAAATAAAACACTGCTCTGCTTTTAAAAAACATCTTGTAACCTTATTGGCGCTGAGTGGCCATGACTTTGTCAGAATAAAAAGACAGTGGTAGAAGCTGAACTTTCCCCCATCATCTAGTATTCCTAACTAGAACCACCTAATAGATGATTGAAAAAAAGTGAGACTTTATGATTAGTACCATGAAGACTGAGGGAAACAAATCTACATGCAGATAAAATTCAAGGAGAATGAAAATTTTATTACCTATGGAATGACTCAGAGGTTTTGATTGAAGACAAATTTCAGTTGCCTGTTTACATGTTGTTTCTTGCCAGACAATTTATTTTTAAGAAATGTGGCATCAAGAAAATAAGTTGCAGTGAATCAGTCTCAAGAAAACACAAAAACCAAATTTCAGTTTCATCCATTGTTCAGTATATTTTTGTAGACTGCAATAAAAAACACATTCCACAGCCTTCTGCACTAGAAGACACGTTCTCTGTCCTTCTGCACTAGAAGTTCGCTTAAGCTGATTAGCAATACAGCTTATTTTAACAAGTATTTGAGGTATACTTTGAGGTACACTTGAGCTTTTTGTTCTGACTGTAATCATGGAGTCCCCAAAGTACATACACGTGAATCAATTCTTTTTACTGAAAAAAACCAAAATTTTTTTTTTGTTAAAAAGAAAAGAATATGAAAAGCATGATTCACAGCATAGAGAAGACTCTTAAAAGTGATAGTATGGTGATGATTTTTTTTTTTTCCTTATGAGAGAAGCAATTTCCAAGAGTATGTAGGAGGTAGATGTTTGCTGTATGAAACTGAGAATTTCTCTTTCAGATTTAGAATTTAGGCAGAAGTTAGAAACTTGAGTGGGACAAAAAAGATCATTCCAAAGCTGTGTGTTGCCATCAAGTCTTTAAGTCTTCCTACTTAAATAAAAATTCAAAGTAGCAAAGTTTCAAAGGGTACCTTGTTAATTAATCTCACAGGCTTGGTTCTGGCTTTTTGAAGTTTTTGCTTCTGTTTTCTAAAGCTTTTCATTAAATCCCCTGAGTTCCAGCCATTTATCTCATGATTAATAATAAAATTATCAAAGTGCAAGAAAACCTCAGGACAACATCCTGTAATAACATGGCTAAATTTTAAACAGTCAACCCTTTCACTGTTTCATAGACATTTATTTCCCAAAGAAGCTACAGTTAGTAAATGAACAGATGAATATACATGTCTCACTATAAATTAGTACATGAAAAAATTAAGTGATGTGGAAGAGGCCATGGTTTTCAGGATTTTTCTCCATTTTTTTATATTTTACTTTACATTTTATATACCCTTATTAATGAGAACTGGTAGCAAAAATAGCTGAAATGAAAGAGACAGAAGTTACACTGAGCCATATCTGATGTACGTATTAAAGTCCAAGACCTTATGCATTACAGATGTTGTAATAAAGCATCAAGATTTGCGTTCCAAGAGTACTGTAAGTGTGACATCTGTTTAACTACAGTAGCTGTGTGAACTTTTATAGGTCACGATAATAGCTTTTAATTGTAATTAGCAGCTACAATTTAATTACTGAAAACAACTCTGAACAGAGCAGTTACTCTGATTCTGGACAGTTAGTATCTTTCAAGGCAATACTAGGTGGGTATACATGTATTCCTAGGCTCCAAATAAAACTTGGTTTAGCGTTCCATACTGACACAAGATAAGTTTCAAAATGCAGAGAACTTGCACTTATCTCCTGTGCAGTAATTCAAAACCTGTTTACACGAGTTTACTATATTTGACAACTGCACTACATTTACTGGGACTTTCACTACTACCCTGAAGCATGTAAATTATTAAGGATAAAGCTGGATCAAAATAGTTTATTGTGTATGGATTAGGCCACATCCTATCATGTTGGACCAGGCAAATGACAGGAGAAAAATCATATACCAAACAACATGACCCCAGCACAAAATATATGTAGTATGAATGTAGTCGTTCCATACAAAAGGTGAATATAGTCATTCCATCGCTACTCTTTCATATTCTACCAATAACATGATTGTGCACTAAGTTCCATGAACAGGACCCTGGTGACAAAGCCCGCCTGTAAGCATCTTCTTTGAAACCTTGAAGATTTACACTGCAGTAATGTATACACTTTGAGAACTGCTAAGAGTCAAAAAACTGCAGTAACACAGCACCTAGCTGCCCTTCTAACACTTCCAGTGAGAGCTAGAAAATATTCAGAGCTAGTTTCTTGGCTTAAGAACTCCAAACAGGCATTTAAGTATTCTACAATGAAGGAATGAAATTTGAGTGATGATGTATAGCCTCCTCATTCCTCACAAGGAATTCTAAATCTACTACTGTAGTCCTTGAACAAACAGAAAGCTCTCCTGTTTGGAAGGCTAAATGACAGCAGCATGAAATTTATTGATAAATGTAAGGAATATTCAAGGAAGTTAAAGTCTGCCAAATAAAACGCCAAGCTTTGCTGCATAATTTATTTTCTCATACCTTACTGTACCTTGCCCCATACTGATGTTCTTCTAGAACACTAGCTGTTTGTAAAAAGCCTCCATTCATTACTAACCACATCCCAAGGCACACAGGTCCGTTACATCAGCTGAGCTAGAAGATAACACTGGTGTCAAGCACTCAGACTCCAGTGAACAGTTGCTTCTTTAAAGATTTTCCTATCTTTTCTTCTTGAAATTCCTCTGCAGTCAGAACTTAATTTCAAAACTTTACAACACTTTTGCTGCCAGAATCTGAAGTATTCAAAAACACTAAGTCAGTTTATGTTGATTGTATGACCATAAGAACCATGAAATATATGGGCTCATCTTTGATATTTGGAACACTACAAATAGAAATCATAGTCATAAGTGTAGTTTTTGTGATTGGTCATCTGTGATGTCACCTGTTCAGCAAGTTACATAATCACATATTGTACATTCCAAACAAATGAGCAGACTTCCAGTCTTTTAGATTAAAAGTTTTGACACTTTGTCAATGATCTAGCATTCATTGAAGGTCTATAAACAATGTGATATATACATTTTTAAGACTCATGAGTTTAATTTATATATAGTCTGTGGAAAGACTGGATTGCTAACAGAATACTTTAGAACAGCACAGAAAAACAACTCAGCCTCTTCTACTGTGAGGGCTCCCACCTACAGGAGATGCCAGAATTAGCACTAACATTTGGTTAAGTGGTAGGTAGGAGCCCTAACTGGGTAAGTAGCTACATCGGTGTATAGAAAACTATGATGAGAAGTCAGCGTTTGATGCGCTCAACTCAAAAGGACCTATTCTGAATTTCTGCAAAAGCCTTGCACTAGTTTTAGTACATTCAAGTTTCACACACTTCAGAGTTATGTGAACTGATGTTATCATTATCCTCTCACAAAATTCCTCTTAGCACCATTTCAGCAAGAGACATCAGTGTCTCCTTTTACACTCACCTTTAAGTCTTCCAGTTCCCGTAAAAGGGTACCTTCATAGTTGCCTTTCATAATTTTTCACTGATTTACATATCACTATAAGAATGTTAAGACTATATCTGAAAACTGATAATGCAGTTAAGATCCCTTCTGCCAGTTATTAGAAGCTATTGAAGAGTCTCTGCTCTCCTTAATGACATCTTCTTATGGTGAATTGATGGTCAAAAGTAAACTGAAGTGCAGAAAAGCACTTTTTAAAAGAAGCTTAGCCATAATAAAGTCTTTTCATAGTGCTTCATCTGTTTTAACACAAATTTGGTTCCATCCTAATAAACTGTCTATAAATTTGTCTTTTCATAGTGCTTCATCTGTTTTAACACAAATTTGGTTCCATCCTAATAAACTGTCTATAAATTTACATTCTCAGACTTACATTTTTAGCATCTCAAAGCTTGCAGCAAATACAGAAATATAACCAGATAGCTTATAAATCTGACAAATCTTGCCTGTTTTTTTTTTTTTTTAATTTTTTTTTATTTTGGTGTGGGACAAAATAGACTGGGAGGGTCTTCAGAGCAGCAACCTGAAGAACTGATAACAGCGTACTAACTTTTTCCAAGGTTTGTCAACTTAAACTAAGCTAATAGTATTCAGCCAAAGTGACAGTATTCCTACAATCTCAAAAGCCATTTACCTGCTTTAAACATCTCAGTGTACCAATTCTAATTTTTCCCTTTACAAATAAATTTGTCAAGTCTGTTCCCTCTCAGGGGAGCTCTGCTATCCTTGAAAGCAGTAGTGCTTCTCTTGCCCACACTATATATGGTCGGTGGAGAGAAGTCAGAATACTGGTGGTATTTTTGGTCACATCTGTATTGGATCTGTCTCGGATCTGTCTCACTTACTTTTAAGTGTTCTGAAAAATAAAGTGCACAGACTTCTTTTATTTTTCATACAGCCTTATTATGACACTATCCAATGGTTCCTTTTTTAAAATCAGATTATCATCCTATTCTAGTTATTTGGTTGTATAAGGTAAGACAAAGCACAGTATGGGAACTTCTTGCACTGCTGTTAATTTTAACCATCATTATCAGTTACAAGCTGCTATTCATGTTAATCAAGGGATTCCATTATTATTATCATCAGGTTAAGAGAATGAGATCACTAGCACCAGTCACGCTATAAAAAGCTGTGGCATAACTGAAAGCTGATGCAATCCTAAAACATAAGCTTTCCTTTTTCCAAACAGATAATTTAATTATCTTAAATAACATTACATACACACTCGAAACAGTTACTGTTCCATTAAAAAAATCTGGATTATTAATACAATTAAAAGCATTCAGTGGGTATCCAGCATTCATAATGGTAATATTCTGCATGTGGGAATTATGAAAAATGCTTATAAAAATAATATAATAAAGCTCTCTTTTTACTCTGGATCCCTTCCACCACGTTTTACCAGTACATTTGTTTTCTGCATTTCCAGGTCTTTTGCTGTAAAGCTACAGTTGTGGGCAAACTTACTTGCATGATCACAGAAAACTTCCAATACATCAAATATCATCTCAGCTCCTATCTGTGCAAAATCATTGCCTTTAGCCAGTGCAAGCATTTACCCTTTTTTTCAACAGTGTATGTTGAGATGCGCAACATACAAGTAGTGGGTTTGGCCTAGGTATTACTGCAGATAAATACATCAATTGATTTAAGATGCAGAAAAAAATTCACTCCGTTTTAACGCTTGTAGCTCAAGAACAACTGTTAATTAGGAAACTATTTAATCTGTATAAGAATTGCATATTAAGTCTGTTGCAAAAAAAAGATGCTGTTGCACAATGTAATGTATGAATACATGACTATCTAAAAGAATGCAACCTAAATGTATTATTAAATACATGACATGGACTGAAACATCACAAAACCAGATTAATTTAATCACTTCAAATCAGTGAATGAATTTGGATTTGTATTTTTCATCTTCTACCTGCTACATAAGGAATCACCACCTCATTTTTGTGAGAGCATGCATACTCCCAGTGAGCAGAAAATTAACATTAAACTTGAGCTCTAATTTGATTCTTTTCTTTAAAGCAATTAACTCACTTTCTTGCTCCCCTGCTTCTCTCAAGAGAGAGGACCCAAGACTTAACAGAAGACAAATATATTTAGATACAAGAAATCACAGAGAATTTGGACTATAATATTTTTGTTGTTGCTGTTGCTTGTTTTGGGTAGTACAGCAGCTATCAAGGGTCAGAAAACTAAGACGCCTCAAAGCTTTTGCTATTAAGATTTCTAGTACACCAAATAGTTTTAGGAAGCATCATTAATATATAGCACTTCTCCTACATGCACTGTACCTTTATGTGCTTCAGGGAACAGAATATGTTTGGGAGAGACTAGCAAAACAAAATCTTTGATCTTTGAACAACTTTCAGCATAAAGGTAAGTCACCTCTCACTGATTATTTCAACCCAGCCAGCCTTACTGAAAGTTAAAAAAATACTTGTAAAACCTGACTAGAAAAAATGCAAAACTTGTAGTTAAACTTAGTCCTGCCTAACAGGAACTCCTCTCATGAATATTCTATATTGCCAGTGTTAAGTAATAAAGCAACAACGTATCCTCTGCCATGAGAAGAAAGCTACATCTTCAACACACATGAGGTAAAAGGATTCCCAGAATTATGATTACTGATGCAAGCAGGCACACAGGTGTAATCCACCACAAAGATGTCTACTTACGATTTTTCATTAACACATTTTATTGGCAAAATCCATAAAAATTAGAAGAGCTTTTCCTCAGCTGGAAACTACCCTGACCATGGAGTCTTATCTCCACTTGTATAACTGAATTACTGAAATCATAGTTTATGACAGGTAGCTCTAACAAAAAATCATCACCAATCATGGCCAAGACTCCTTTGCCTATGGCTTCACATGGTAAAGGTGTTCAGGCAGTTTTTTAGTCAAGATGGATCACTGTGTCTCCCCTCCAATCACACTACAAACTTACAACTTCATTATGAAGCATTTTCTAGTCAAATATAGTTGCTATTTCTAAGTTAATCTCATCTCAGAGGTACATTTACAAACAAGCTTCAGCCCTCAACAAGCTTCTAGAGCTGAGAAATACACATGGAAATTGAACAACCCTGAAGTCTTTCAGTAATCACTACCATGCAATGACATCATACCATTCAAACCATAATTTTTAAATCATAGACACATTTCAGAACACATATACAAATATTAGGTGCACTGAAATGTGTTTGTTTATGCTTAAGTGATAAGTCATATGAACACAGACAGTGCCTATTTTGTCTTGTGTGTTCCACCAGGATATTTGGATGTCTGTGTTAAGACAGATATCCTTTGTACCTAGTGAAGTTAGCATGAATTGAGGGAAGACAGCATGTATAGAGAAATATCCAGCAAATTTGTTGGAATGAAATTCAACTGTGTAGGTCCAAAAGGTCCATAATCATGTCAGATCTTTTGACAGATATAACAGCTTCTTTTCACTTCCCACTTAATTTTGACTATGCAAAGTGCACTGCACTTTCATGTGACAAATATTTAGTGAGTAACTGACAACTAGTATTTGATAGCTTATTAAAAATTTTTATCTATGTTAATCTGCATTCCTTAAACACAAGGACAGTTTTTCTATGGAGTATTTCACTATGCTGGGCAAATCAGCATTCCTAGCTGAGCAGCTCATTCCTATCGTTCTCAGAATCACAGCTTTTATAGAAGCAGTTCCAAGAATGAAGGCAAATGCATGCCAGGTTTCAGAGCAGGTAGTCACTGACATGGCAACAACTCCACTTCTCTGCTCCCGATCTTAAAAAAACCACCCACATCTGAAAACCTGTGTGTAGTTCTAGGCATGATTACCCCAGTGATAATGTGAGAAATCGAAGAGTTATTTTGAATAAGAGAAGGTGAAGCTGACTGCATTTTTCAGAAGGCCAAATTGCATTTTTTTTCAGCTTTAATGAGTATTAAATCTCAATTCTCTTTGCTTAGTAATTGGATACAATACATAACATTCACTTCCTCCAAAACAGTGAATTACTAAAATGGGTGTGCTGCTGTATTGATGTGTTTTATCCTGAAATCTATCTGTTAGGTTCATCTTTAAGGTTTCATGTGGTGATATAAGGTTTCTGTTTGCTTTTAGGCTTTATACAATTAAAATTACAGTCTCTATCTTGAAAGTCATTAAAAAAGAATGCACTGCAACTGCCTAGCAGCTCTACCATAACCAAATATACCTAATATTTTTGCTAACAAATTTGACATCAGTTTACTAGCTGCAGTTTTTCAATATTTAAAGGAACTTTACCTGCATTTTGTATTCCACTTGGACTTTTGTTCTGCTGGTTGGTTCTTAATATACTGAAATCACTTAGATATTAGCCACATGTTAAAAAGAACACACACCACACAGATGTAGTCACCTACAAGATCTGTTTCAATGTACTCATTACTGTAGAAAATGTTAAGATTAGCAAACATGTTATTTTTTACCATTTAGTTTGCTCATGTGGGTGAAAATGTTCTCTTCCAGATTGAAAGTTGTGAGCTAAGAGACTCAGCCAAAACTTGCATAAAAGCTTGTTTTACATATTGTGCCCATTGGTAGCTAGACATAAGTACTGCAGTCTTGCTAACTCTAAAGACCACTACAGTTCAGGACACTGCCATGAGAAGATAGATTCACAAAGTGCAAAAGTATTCACATCCTAGACCCCATACTAGAAAACACAATGATAGTTTTCACTACGATAGTGTGTCCTGGTTTTGGCTGGGCTAGAGTTTATAAACCTCCTCATAGGTGGTACAGTGCTGTGCTTTGCAT